>OZ024925.1:3514828-3543412 GCA_964017225.1 Netelia inedita
GCTGTGTCCGGAGTGCGCGCCCCGCAGCGTTAAAACTCACACACAAAACTGGCGTGTAATCCCGCAGATGAAAACTTACGCTAATTAAACCGTTAATAGCGACCGCGTATGTACGTAACGAGAGACAGTAGATACATGTATACCAAAGAGAGAAGAGGGGGGGGGGGGGTTACTTAATCCTCGAGAAAATGAAACGTTTCGTGGTGCTTGCTTACCTGTGTGCGTGGTATTAACGGCTAAGCCACAGCGACGATTATAACCGATTCTAAGTTTTTTTCCCTCGCTGATGATAAAACGTATAATATAATATTTATACGTATCGTATAATTTAACGTGTTTACATGTGCATTAAGGCTACATTTCGCAAAATCATAAAGTTTTTTGCGTATCACTGATTATTCAAATGTTTTTCGTAGACATCAGAGGAATGTTGAGCGTTACATATTTACTCAGTGCCGTTAGACTCTGGCCTACTATGAGCCAAGAACCGGTTTCTCCACGCAACAAGTATACGCGCGTAACGATAATTATCAATATAAATATCTAGCCGCTGGTATAAGTGTCTCAATAATAGATTCTCATTACGCAACGACATTATATCAATTCCGCATGCCGTTTAACCGTAATGATATCCTGCTCATTGTTTGCCTAACAGTGCGAATCTTTCCGGCAATTTCAGCTTTTTGCCTTTCTTATTTTCTCTTCGGTTCAGATTCGCGACAACTTCGAGGACTCCCGATGTACCGCCTGCGCTACCAATCCGCGCAACTGTCGCGGTCTGGACGCGGGTAGAGCGGGGTGCCTGTAGGAGGAGGAGGAGGAAAGGAGGACGAGAGCTTTTAGAATGTCGCGTAGAAGCCACCGAAGCCCCGAGGACAAATTTGAATAACGCAATTCACCGAGTTAAGGTTGAAAGGCGGCATTAGAATGCCGCAGCTGGTGGTGTGTGGTGCGCTAGCATTGTGGAAGTAACGAAAACTGTGGAGACGGTGACTCTCCTCGTCCCTATATATATAACATTTTTGAATGTGGGGCCCTGTCAAATAATAACCTCCGCCTACTTTCCATAGGAAAAGTTTTCAGCAATCCCGAGGTTAGAGCGGACCACAGATGCAACGTAGGCAAAATATTCCGTTCCATTTTATGTTGAGACACTCGGCCTGAAAAAAAGTACACCCGGTACAAGAAAACTTGTGCAAGCCTTCGTGCTGTCCACTCGACGGGTTTTTACGACCTAGCGCACTTTCACCAAAAGCGTGAAATACCTACTTTATCTCGGATAAAAATGTCTAGCGTGTCGCAAGCTTTCGCTGGAATGTTTTTATGTCGATTATAACGACTAGTTTGAACTGTTCCTTAACTAGACGAAATACCAACGGATACGACGTTTGGATGCACGTTAAAAATAGAAAAGCATTTGTTTTTCTATTCCGTAACCACCGATATCATCGACACGAAAAAAGGGGTCGCGAATTTTCGTAGAGGTGAGCTCACTCCCGACAAGTTGGATTGCCTTCGCAGTGTCACCTGAATCTTGTAATGTTTTGTTCCCGGAGGAGATGAGGATGCAGAGACAGAAAGAGGGAGACGGAGAAAGGGAGAATTCCAAGCCAAAAGAAGCGCATCTCATCTTGGTCGCCGGGGGGGCTTGCGGACTGAAAGTACGAGCGGGGTGGAAATCCCCGGGTAGAGCTCTCGGTTGAGCGACGGTTCGCTAACAAGAACCTAAAAAGATCTAGCCTGCGAGAATCGAGAGTGATTTATCACGCTGGTAACCGCGGGTACCTCCTCCACCTTCTCGCGTGCAGACACACACACATAGACTTCTTCTACAATCGTATACTTGACTCTCGGGGAAAACCCTGTTCTCTGTTCGCCGAGTCGTCCATTCCCTCTGCACCACCTTACGGAAGGTCCCGAGACGCTCCGCTCTTCCCTTCTCTCTCTTGTCGAGGTCTCTCTCTCTCTCTCTCTCTCTCTTACTCTCTCGCAAAACCAGAAGAATTCGTTCCGCCGTGGTCGCTGTTTCTCCGGACGATAAGCCACGATTGGTTCGTTGGAAATTCTATTCCCTTCCCTATCGATTCCAGTCGTATACTACCCACTCGCTATATATACCATCTATTCGAATTTGTCACTGTGAAAGAGAACGCGAGAGAGCTCGATTCACCCTATACTCCCCCATTCTCCCGACAACCACTGCTGCTGCTGCTGCTGCTTCTCGATCTCTTATATTCTCCGTACGAATTGAGAATCGAGCACCACCCCCGATTCACCATTCTGCACAGTTGAATATTGCGCACGATCGTGAAAATGCTCAAACCCGCCGGTAGAGGTCTCTCGGTTTCTTTTTTTTTCTTCATTCTGCACCGAAATGATGGATTCCGGCTCCACTTCGTTCTTTCCTTATTCTCGTTTCTCCCTATTACTGTCGATTCGTCTCGTTGCCGGAACGACAGTTGTAGAGTAAAAGAGAGAGAAAGAAAGACAGAGAAAGAATGAACGAGTGGGAGTTCTTTCTCGATGTCGACGCGACGATAGGATATGCTTGTATGTCGACATCGTTGCCGACACGGGTTGTACTGCTGCAGTCCGTGCGAGTTTGCTTCAAACGTCCTTAATCGAGTAAGTTCGAAACGCAGAGAAAGAGAGAGAAAGCGACACCTAGAATGGATCGTACATTTCCTCCGTTGACATGCGCGCGGTCCGACACGCCGATATTCACGCAAGCTTATACCGTCCGTGGCTGTGTGACCTAGTAGAGTACAATACCGGCAGGGACGAAGCCGGGTATGCCACCGTTGATTTTACTCGTCCGTTTGGACACCGCGTTTATAGTATAACGCGTATAAGGGAGGGTTTGTTAGGATGGATCACATATGAAAAAAACATACTGCTCATTTTTTTACCCTCAAATTTATCCCTTAAAAAATTACTCAAGAACTCAAGGGTTATCTGATTGAGCTGTTGATCTATATGACGTGTGGCGATCTGACTAATGAATTAGCGTTTTGTAGACCGATTCTCGATATAACAGGCATCAGCTTAGCTCGATCTACGGTTAGAACGTCTAGCGGTCCATCTATGCAACCGATCCATCCATGCTGTACCACCCCTACGTATACAGGACTCATAAGCGTTGATACAGCCGTGCCTCGCCTGTCACGTAGTCACGACCGTCCGACTGTGCAAATACGATACCGACGCGTCTGTGTATACTTATCATCGGTAAAGTCTCTTCAGGTGCGGCAAACTCGTCGGTCGCTGACGTGCGGTACAGAAATAATCACGAAAAACCGGGATCGTATGCTTGAAGAGCTGGAAGGAGGGAGGGGACGTTCGAAAAAACAAATCGCGGTGGTCACCGCATGAACGAACGAGGAGGAGGGTGGAAGTTAAGGGGGGGAATGGAAAATGGAAAAAGGTCGAAATTGCTCGGCTTGGTTTTCAATTTGCAGTTTATACGACGATATCCAACACGGACTGCTGTTCACCACACAACGCTATCAGGACACGCTCGGCCAATCCCCTCTACCTCGCACCGCACGAAAATAATATCGTCGTACGTTAACGGCTTCGCTCACACTCGTCTCTTCTCTGATCCTCCCCCCCCCCTCGTCCCCACTCCCTCCGTTCACTCTTCATCACGACACGAAACACACCTCAGTGCCTCTGCCATTCTCAATCGCGTTGTGTATTTCGAGATTCGCTGGAAGCGAAACCGATGCTGATGCTTTTTTTCGTTGCGAGCTACGGGTCTCTTTCTATTCCCTCCCGTGAGCGCTTTCGTACTAGACCGATCCAATTTCGCGCGACCAACCCCAAAGTACGCTATCGGGACAGATATGCGCTATACCTCTGTATACCGACCCTCGTGTATATCTGTATGTTTGTAGAATGCTTTTCGTTTCACAGAAAGCTTTGTAATTGAGAATTTTTTTATCTACGTGATTTTTAGCTTTGGATTATTCGCCATCGGAAAAAAGGGGTTCTTCGGGAATTGGACATTAACATATTCATGCGTAGTGTCTAGGCAATTTTGCATATTGTTTACTGCTTTCCATCTCGTGCATGCCCGTGGGGTATGTCCACAAAAAAAAGCCTCGGGGGAGGTGAATTTTTTTCACAAAAATTAATGTAAAAACCCTTTTTTCGTCAGAAACGTCCCGCACTTTACGGAAATCGTGGTCATACCTTCGATAATTCAAAATCAATCAAAAAATCCTAAAAAAACTCTAAAATTCCACGTTTTTTAGAATTTTCAGCTATCATTTCTCATGGAAGAGAAAAGCGTGGATGAGATCATACCTAAAGTACGACTCAACGGGGGGTAGAAATTAAATTTCAACCTTACGTAATTGAAAAATATACTATAAGATCGAACATTTTTCGCTAATGAAGAATATTACCTTGTTTTTCATGATATCTGAAAAACACTAACTAAGAGAAAAACTAAAAAAAAATAAAATACATATTTATCCACTGAAGGTAGACAAAATCTAAAGAATTGAAAACGAAACCATGATTTGCTTATTGTATGGAAAAGTTAAGAACAACATAGGCCCTTGGAGCTTGAGAAACAATTACAATTCACCGGAATGCAAGATATCGCCAAGGTCGATGGGTATTGCAAAACCTCGAATAATCGATTTTTCACAACGCTATACCTCTATTCTCGCTCGTCCGACAAGAAATTTAACAGGTAACTTTTTGAACGACTCGCCAAGACATGCAGAATGAGCGGAAGATCATCCGGATAGCTCAATTTTTGTGACCGCAGCGAAGGCTTTGAAACTGTAAAAAAGACCTCATCTCTCATCCGCTGCTGTATAATTTTTTTTAGATCTCGCGTTGATATTTTCAGAATCTCACGTATTACAGTAATGAAGATCGATCGTCCGTTACAATAATAATCGATCTGCGGTATTTAAGGATTAACGTATGAGAGAACCCGAAGAAAACGAAGATAGCGATGGCTCGCAGATTACCAGGGCATTGACGAGAGTGTGAGAGAGAGAGAGAGAGAGCAGGAGCTATTGAGTTTTCTCAGTGATTCCCGGCGTCTCGTGGCCCTCTTATGGCCGTCTCCGTCTCTCGCTCTCTCTCTCTCTCCCTCTCGCTCTCTCTCTCTCTCTCTCTCTCGGTCTGCCCGTTGAAAACGGTTTACAGCCGATCGCCTACCCTCCGTCGCCGTCGGTATAATCATCAATTTAAAGTTCGTTACGAAGGTGAGGATCGATAGCCCGTAGCCTCGAGTCTCGTCGTCGTCGTCGTCGACGACGACGACGACGACGACAACGGCGGTGTGTCGACGACGAGAGCGATATCGAGCTCAAGAGGATGAGACAGAGTGCGGCTATGTGAGCGGAAGAACGGAACAGAGAGAGACAGAGCGAGAGGGAGAGATAGAGAGAGAGGCGAAGCGTTCTCGCGAATCGGTGTGGGGAAAACCCGCGCGAGGGTTGAGAGAGACCGATTGCGGCAACGGCCCTGTGGCTCGGGGAGATCAAGAGCGAGCGAACGAATGAACAAGAGAGAGAGAAATAGAGACCGCGACAGAGGGAGAGAGAGAGAGAGAGAGAGAGAGAGAGAGAGAGCGAGAGAGAGAGAGAGAGGGGCGAGGGAGAGAATAAAAAAAGCCGGTGGCCTGATTGCTAGGCGGATCGTAACGGTGATTCGAAGTAATCTACCGGTTCTTGTTACCTCCCCGAGGACGAGTAATAACCCTTCATGAGGGTCGTTCTTCGCGGCGTGCGCGCAGCCCTCTTCGCTCTTGTTCCCTTTCCATCTTTCTCTTTCTCCTCCATTCTCATTCTCTCTTATTCTCTCTCGGTGTAAGCTCGATTTTCGTTCAAGTCGCGCATCGATTCTTCCCTGAATTCTCGACAGTCCCTAGCCATATATCCTCCAACCTCCACCACCCTTACTCTCACCCCCTTCCACTACTGTGCCTTTCCTTTCACGGTCGAGACACGAATACAGAGAAGCGAGAGAGCTCAACCTCATCCTCGCGTACATAGAACTCGTATTAGATACGTCGAAGTGAAGGGGGCTTGAATTTTCACGGTCGTTGGCCTTTCTCCTATCTCGCAAGAGAAAGAGAGAGACAGATATATAGAGGGAGAGAGAGAGAGAGAAAGCGGGTAGGCAGAAGCTTCGTAGGCTTTTCGAACTAGTAGTGGTAGTAGTAGCTAGCCTCGGTAATCCTGTATATCCGCCGGCCGAATATTAATCGCGAAGATGCTGTGAGACTATAAATTATGCGGCGAGCCAACCCCATGTACCCCGGCTACCCCCTCGCCGTTTCGAGAGTTACAAAGCGACGACGCTCGAAGAAACTAGTTAGTTACCGAGTTAGTCTCGTGGATTATATTGATTTTTTATTTTTTTTTTGTTTTGAAAATTTACTAATTGCAATCAATATTGTAACATAATTAGGGTTTGATGATGATGAATAACCGTAAATCGCAACGTAAATTTATTCCTCATTTTCCGACATCATTCTTCTAATGTGAGAATTAAGCGTGGAACGATATTAGTGTATGCTTGGGAAGAGTATTATTCAAATATTGAAATGACGTGTCCGTCTTTTCGAATTTGCAGATATCTCGTGATATTCTAATACGACTTTACTGTTCCGTGCGCATACGCCCGTAAGCACATGTCATCCAGTATTTAAGCTCACGGATCTTGAGCCCGCAAATAATATCCTATTATTATGTTAACGCGCCGCAAAGTCTGTCTCGCGGAAACCACCGACGGGTGGTGGTTTGGTCCGCACGGATGAGACCGAGACCGCGACGAACTATGGTTGTCGTTCTCGTTTATATACTATAGACAGGTATATATAGATTTGTCTATACGATATAAACCATACCGTAAACTACGACCACGTGCCTAGTAACGAAACTATTTCCAATATAACTTTGGCGCATTCTCATTCAAGTCGTAGTTCGGGCAAATAATCCACTGTGTACACAAAGATGAACGACACGTTGGTTCTCCATCATATCGAACAATTCCGTCGCAATGGGCCACAGAATTTTATTATGATATTCGTGATTATTGACTGACTTTAGTATCATTCCATGTATAAGAAGAATTTATTTTTCCGACCCAGATTAAGTAGTGAAATGTCTCTCCCTCTATTGCATAACTTTATAACAAGACTATATAACAAGACTACAAATATGCTCATACGTTCACGTTCCATACTTATTTCCTGCAAAAAAAGAATTCTTTCAAGTCATACGTCGGAATTCTACCCTTAAAATTTCTCATTTATCTAAAATTTGATCGGCCCGTTCAATCGGAAAACCATTAAAAAACATATTCCCTCCAGGCAGCTGAATAACGGCAAGTGAAGAGAATCCCTGAAAAATTTAATAGGAACAAGAGTAGAAGAACGGGCAATCGTAGGGGATGTAGAATGAACTCACGATCGTCGGGGAGTCTCAGCGAGGCAAGTGTATAGGCGTTATCTTTCGATGCATAAATCTCGGAGCATTGTCTCGAAGCCCATTAGCTTGAGTCCAGCAGCAGTAGTAACAGCACGTTTCTGGACTGCTGCGAGAGGGGCACACCCGGAGTAGGATGAAACTCTAGCGGAAAATGAGTGGGAGTGTGAGAAAGACGTAGAGCTTTGGTGGAGGAAGAAAAAATTGCAGAGGGAGAGAAACGAGAAGCGGAAAGTAGAGAGAAAGTTGTTGAGAGGGACCGATAAACAACGGCCCTCTATTCATGGATTGCCGAGTCGACATATACACCCCGTTTGTATCTATATCACTTTTCTCCACTCCAGGTTTCTGTGGAAAACGTTGGGTGGTTTGCGCCGGTGGCAAGCAAGAGGTCACAAGGAGAAATGCCACGAAGAGGCGCACGCCCAAGAGCGGTTGTTTTCTGCCTCTAAACAGAGCAATCAATCTTGGCTTAATGAACTCTTAATTATTTCGAGGACATGCCAGAGGGCGAAGAGAGAGGAGAGATGGGGAAACTGGCCGTATAATGGAGGCGCAAAGTGCGCGCAACCGGCTACGCTCTGCTACGGTAGGTCTGCACCGGGGATAGGTTGCCGCAGTGTGAGCAAAAGGGATCCATGAGAGTGAGGGGAGGTTACACAAAGTGAGACAGAGAAGATGAGAGAAAGAGAGAGAGAGAGAGAGAGGGAGAGGGAGAAAGCTGACGACCTAGGTCCGGGAGAAGTGCTATTAGATAAATATAGAGTGAAACAGCACCGAAGGAAAGCCAACGAGAAATGAAAATAAAGGAGCGAACCGGTGCAGTTCTCAGAGACTCGGTGCTGCCTCATCCCTCTCGACCTAAACCCCTCCCACCTTCTTCTCTTTTTCCTTCGTCCCCTTTCTTCTATTTCTCACTCTCGTTGCACCGCGCCGCGAAAGAGTAAACCGTCTCTGCGAGAGCTCCGACTCCGCTGGCCGCTTTGGGAGAGACGGGACTTTCCGTATACGTTTGCTTCCCTCTGCCATACGTATATAAACGTTGGCACGATCTTATCTAGTCGAGACTTTTAATTTTCCGGGGCTCGAGAAAGGGAAAGAGAAAGAGGGTGAGAGGGACATGAAATTACGACGCCAGGGCGATGTCCAATGAGTTTTCGGACGCTATACAACACAACTTGTTCTATATGATGGAATCTAACGTTCTTGTAAATATATTTGCTCCACAGAAAAGAAGTTTGTTATGAAAAATTTCGAAATATACGAGTAGAAGATTTAAAAAATAATGAAAAATGCACAATTTAAAAATCTTTTTACCGGAAATAAAGGAAAAATTATCTTTCAAGCCCCTGGAAAAATGTGATCGTTCACGCGAAGAGCGCAGCACGTAGGTACCTAGCTCGAATGATAGTGCAACCATAGAGTCCCCAAAAATTCTGGGTCACGTCCTGGATCGGTAACCTCCAGGGCTATGGAAATGGAGATAGAGAGCGGGCTGAGCAAGAGAAGGCAAGAACGAATGAGCCGATGGTGAGCTTTCTCTCTGTCGGGAAGCACACGCCAACCCGACAATTTAACTTTGGAAATTCCGACCGACGAGGTCCGAACTTTGCGTGAGCTCACTGCGAGAGAACTTGTCCCACGATGTTGCCCTTATTCACCGAAAGTCCTCGCTCCTCGCTCCTCCCTCCTCTCTCGTCGTAACTGCTATACTGCTGAGGTAGACGAGGGTCGAGCTGGTTACCGGGGGTAGAGTCTCAGTAGCCGTATAAGCAGCAGCAACAGCAGCAGGAGTAGTGGAGAAGTCAGCGCGTTCTATCGTCAACGGGGTATGAGGGGTGGTTTTACAAGGAAAAGGGAGGAAAGAGAAGCTCGTGCGTTAGAACGACGCCGAACGTGCCTAGGAAAATTTCGTAATACACGCGCGTTTTACCTCGGGGGTGTACCTCATGCTGGTTGCCGGTTGGTTTCCGCGCACCGACGCCGTGGTAGCTTAATGCAGTTACAGCTTTTCCCCTCTTTATTAAAGCCCAACCATATGCGCGTTACGATCTGCCGACCCTCTTTTCCCTCCCACCTATTCGGAGAGCTTTCTCTCTTTCTCTCGGCCCCCCCCTTTCGTCTCTCCCGTCCATATGGTCTCCATACTGTGTTGCAGCAACACACCCTTTCTACCGTTCCGCGTCTCTTTGCGTCGTGTTACCCGACAAAAATAAACTTCACGCCGGCCGGGGATTCGGCTCGTTTTCCACGTCGAAACAACGACCCGCATGGCACCAGCCACCACGGTGTTTCGTACACCTTATCGCGAATATGCCCAAACTATCCTTTGTACACCGCTGTTGTGCTCTCGACGTTATAACGCCACGCTTCGTTGGATAAAGGGAGAGCTTCACTTGGCAAATAGCAAGAAAGAGAAAAAGAGCTTTTGTTCGTCCTGGCCAATATCTTTTCTAATATCCACGCGCGCTCGCGCATTTTCATACGAAAAATGTAGAGGCAGAAGGAGTGAGACGGTTATGAGGCCAGCTGGAAAATCCAGAACATTTTTCGAGATTGTATGAACAATAAAATTATACAATGAAGTCTCGGGGAACGAAAGTTGCGATGAGACTTGGAACTCTGTTTTTTGTCTCTTGGAGCGCTCACGCTGAAAAGATCTTTCCAGTGGTTTTCATCGTAAGAACGATACGACAAGCTTCGGGGTTGGTCGATATGGACAGTAGCGCTGGGGCGGTTGGGTGTACGGATGAGTCGGGTGTGTAGTGTGGGAAATCCTAGGAGCGCACCAGTTCAATATCGATAGCATTTCCAAGCGTAACACGTACGCCAAGAAGAGTAGACCGAAAGGTTCTAATTGAAGCAAGAGGCGTATATGGGAGAGACTCTCCTGGTAAAACCCGGAGGGAGAGTAAGAGAGCGAGAGACGATCCACACTGTGCGCATCACCACCACCACCATCACTGGCCATATGGTCGGACAGGGGTAAAAGCGCTCCAGGGCCCAAAGGATATCACGTTTCCTCTGAGAGTGGTCTCCTAATTAAGTTAGTCCACTCTCGGATACTCGGTAAAGAGATCTTCGCTTGAAAGCCAACGATACGGAATCCTCTGGTCTCGCAGAGGTGGTTCAGCTGATAGTGTGCTCGCTGTCTCTCTTTCTCTCTCGCTCGCTGACTCTCTCTCGCTCTCTCTTTCTCGCTCTCTATCTATCTACCTATCTCTCTCTCTCTCTCTCGCTCTTTCTCTTTTGCGGAGTCTTCAAGCATGCCAAGCCTGTCCGCTCTCCCACTGATAATGTTATCCTTCCAATCTGTTTCAAGCCTTCCGGTTTATTGGAAAGCCGGCGATTTTTTGTTTGCTTCGCAAGATATCACGGACATGTTTCTAGTCAGATAGAAAGGAGATACTTTGCTTGAAATTGTCGGAAACAAGCATCGACGGTAGTTTCTATGAGACCACGTTCCGAAAATCTAATCTCGGGATGGTTTTTCGACAAATATAAAATTCACGATAAATTAAAGCGTAAACTCATCGTCAAATGCCGAAGGGTCCGAGCCTTCTTTTTACCCTTTCCACTACGCACTCCTGCCCAAAAGGGTTGCATGTAGAGAAAGGATTTATCAATCAAACGTTGTCAGCGTTCCATCTATCGTGTGCGGGTCGCCCAGCATAGGTAGGAGTGAGATGGGGTGAGGGTTGGAATGCCTATGGACTAACTGGGAACATCCCAGAGGTGCCCATTGTATCCTTGGTACAGCATTGTAAGAGCAATGCGTCTGAGCTGAAGAGAGAAAGACACACACTCGTTGTCGTACAGACTATAGTAGGTCGTGCTTGCTTTCGTGTGCAAAGGCGCGCATATAAACGAGACACGCTCGTTGTCCACAGATAACGTTGTCATCGCGAACGCGGAAACAATGACCGATATCAGCCACGGAATCGCGCGGACCGAAGATTACATTGGAAAAGCCTGAAAGCACACCCCAGCACCGCCTGCTTTAGCAGTCGAGTGTATATATCCACCTTTCTCCGCCACGAACAATGGCAGCTGCCTCGGTGCGCCCTGACGCCTACACCGTACGACGATCGAGATTCGAGAAAACGAGGACTCGTCCCAGATCGTTCGCTCGCTGATGGCGCGAGACGAGTCGTGAAAACAAACGTGATACGATATAGGATAGTAATCGGATAGATTGTCGAGGGAGTGCCAGGTGGACCATGTAATTTATTCCAAATTTCATGAGAGAAGAAGGAAGCCCCTTCTGTTCGCTATTGTTTTAACTGCGAAGTCATACGCATCACACAGAGAAATTTGGAAGAAATTTAAACAGCATGGTCAACCCACGAGTTTCGAGAAATAAAAGCGTGCGAAAGAACAATAAATACATACGAGGGAAAATAAGAAAAGGCGGAGGTAGAATTCGAAAAAGAGAAGAGGATTCGGGGAGAAAGCAAACGTGACGCAGCCAAGCCGGAAGTCACGTACGACCCGTAGGATACTCTTTCCGTGATGCTATCGTCGGCCAAATCCGGAGTACCAGATTTCCGAGGGATGGACGTGGTGCACCGCCAGGATTTATTAGCGTAATCTGCTTAACTCGACGCGGCCACCCACTGGCCCAGTCAACCGACCAACCTACATATAGTAAAGTGGGAAAAGTAACCTCGGTTAGTATGCGTTTTGTGGAGCTAACGCCACGCCATTGGTCTTATGCATCTCTACTACGGTTTCTCGCTTTTCACAGCCACGGCCCACTTTTTCTTCACCAACGCATGGAAAATCTGCACTGCGACTCTTTCCGGAAAGTCACACCGTAGAAAATTGAGTCTTGCCCGAAATACGAGCATGTCTCGAGCTCACGAGGCGTAAGAAAAGTTCAAAGACGCCTTCTTCATCGAGACAATGTACGATGGCACTCTGTACATTTAAAAAAAATAACAAGAAATTGTAGCCGATGAAAAAAGGGCGCGTGGATCGTCTACAAAATGAAGAGCGCAGACAACGTAGATAACGAAAAATTCAAAATCTCAAAAACGCTCCATTGAAAACTCACAGAAAATAATTATTATCAATATATAGTGTTCTAGAATTTATCGAATTCGTAGATTTTGATTTGCAAAATTCCATCTACGTTCAAAATAGGAGAAGGGATTAATTAACACCAATCCCGAATATCTTGGGAAGACACTTTGTCGATCCTAGTTTCCGACGTTCATATATATTGCAAAGTACCCAAATCGATATTCAACGCTGTCTACCAATCGCGGTGTAATGAACTCGTGACTAGTCAGAAACAAATCAACATCTGAAATCGACGTTGTTACCAGATGTATATGCGTTTTAATACTTGGCAGAAAATATCTCAATTTCGATAATTATTAAATATACGCAAGTTTATTCACCCCGTCGACGCAAATAACATCTCCGCCTTTCGATATAATGAACAAAGTTGAATAAACTCAACGTCCCAGCGGCCTGGCGGGCACATAGACACTTTTTTTAATCCCAGACCAGACAACAACCCCGAGTCTCATCAGTAAATTCGTATCGTACCAGGATCGTGTGAGACGACGAAATATCTGGAGAAACGTCAAAGCCTGAAGCGAGTCATCGTTAACGATCAGCTGGTGAAAACGAGTGACAGAGATAACTCTATTCACGGTCATAAAATACACGAGAGCTTTCGAGAGCCTCATCAATTAAATTTTATGATCCATCTGCAGCAGGGGGATGAGCAGCAGCATTGCAAGAGGTGTGTGACGAGGGACGTGCACGGGCTCTGTGATGAAATCAGTTATCCGGCCTGGCTCTTTGACAGCGCGTGGTGACGGAACGTGGCTGGCATCGATGAGCTGATCGATCGACGTAGTTCTAGCGGACACAATCAAACGCCATACTGCCGTGCGCGACCCTGCACACTTGCGCGTCTTTCAATGCAGGTGGCGTATCACGAGCTATCAATGAGAGAGCAAGAGGGGAAGAGAAAGAGAGAGAGAGAGAGAGAGAACAAATCATGGAGCAAACTGGAAGATTAGCGAAGAGACCTCGAGGGTTTGCGGGGGGCTCTCTCACGTTGCGATAAATCATCGCGTCAGTGTGCGACGAAAGGCATTGGTGGTGGAGATGGTGGCGGTAATAAATACGAACTAATTGAATTCGCGTTTGCCTAGCCGAAACTCGCGGGACCGTCCTCTCTCTCGCCTCGTCGTTCACCCTCTCAACCTTCGTTCGAAGGATGGGGGGTTGCAAAAGCCCCAGCGAGCCTCTTTCCTCCACCATCCGGCCAACCGCGTGCGCGGCCTCTGGCGGGTATTCGGCCTGGCAACCCCCTGCATCTCTCACCGCGCCCTAGCGCTGAGTTATTATTCCGCTTTGTACGTACATCCGCGAATATTAATATCCCAACTCTTGACTTAATTGCACAGAATGGATTTTGAGACGGTGAGAGGAAGAGAGGGAAGAGAGAGTAAGAGAGACTACTAAGAGAAAGAGGGAGCAGGATGAGCTAGGTTATGTTCACACCAAGTGTCAGCATGGCATAGGTAAGGTGGCAAATATTGTGCCGAGACGCTTGAACGAAAGGAATCGGCCGCTTCCATAGAGAATACAAGGACAAGAGAGCTTTTCGCGGATACAGGCCGCGTCGAGCGGTGAAGGTTAGTCCGGTAGCGGCTCCGCGCGACCCTCGGTTCAGACTTGCATTCTACTTAGTTAGCGGGAGAATGATTTCGACACTGATGTGAGACAAAAAGGACCGGGAGAGGGATGCTCGAGAAAAAAAAGGTCGTAAGCTTGAGAGAATAGCAGAATGACGAAACACTGGTCCTCGAGGTAATACCACCGAGAGTGAGCTAAAACGAAGTGTCTGATGAACTCGAGGTGCGGAAAAAAAGGTTAACAGCCCCTTGGGTTCGAAGAAAGAAAGGTCCCTCTCGCTAAGCTTAATGAACACTCCTCCGGTAACAAAAATACCGTACATCGCTGTGCGGATCAGGCCTGGCACGAGGATTAAAACGGATAACTTTTTTGTCTCATCGAAGTGGAATTTTTATCTCGCGAGATCTTTACACCATTAATTAACCCTCGCACGTCCTTTCGGTGTACGTCACGAGTATTTTCACGAATGTTTATACGTGACAACGCGCTGATTGGAGGAGAGGATAAACTCGAGAGGGATAAGAACATCCTAATAATTCTTCTCCGGGTGCACAGCTTTATTGCCAACAGATGTGAAAAAATCTAGCTTAATTTCAACGTCGACGGAGTACTGGCAAGTTTTATTGCGAATTTATGCAATGTTTAGCCACATGACCAATTAGAGAAGGGGTTGCAGAAGCACCGGGTACTCGCTCATCCCTTCTTCGCTACCTTTGCCCGATACTGCATCTCTTACAAACTCCCTCCCTCCCTCTTTCTCACTCTTGCATGTTCGCACACGGATACACGCACTCCCTTTCTGCCTCTTTCTCTCTCTGTCTCTCTCTCTCGGCTCATGGAAGCCCCGGCGAAAAATTATGATTATGCATAACCGCAGCGGGGGCTTTATGGTAATGCTGTGGTCGGTGGTGAAATCTTCTATGCGCATATACATAGGTGGCTCGGGGAGGGAAATGGGGGTGCGCTTCGTGTTTTATCCTACGAGAGTACCAAGTTCCCAAGCTCGGTGCTGGTGCATGCGCGCACTTTTCTCCGTTCCCCTCACCACCCTACGACTCAAGCGCGTTCAACCCTCCAGTACAATTCGAATATATTACCGAGGCGCCTTTTCATTCGAGCCGGAGGGACCGCCCCGCGCGCCACGCGTTCACTTGGCTCACTCTCTGTCCCTATACGCGTATGTATACACCTCAACACATTAACCCTGAGGGGATATAAGGCGCATTGCCGACGGCGATGCTGCAGGTGTATGCGTGTATATAGAACAACGCTCGATATGAAACTAGCTACAGCAGAAGCCGCAGGTGCGGAACTAGCTCCTGTTTATACCGTGCACAAAAGAGAAAACCCGACCGCTTCAATAGCTAAATGCTGGAGCGATCAACATCGGCCTCGAGGCCACGTCTTCCATGCTGCTCGGAAAAAAAACGCGTAGAACTCTAACATCACCAACGAAGAAACTACCCACCCAAGACCTGTAATATTGGCTTTTGTGTGCTCTTCTTCCATCCGCTATGTCCCCATGTCATTCGCATATTTTCCGAAATATCATCCTCATTTGTACTTATTGAGTATTCATTCGTGTCATTTTTCCTTATCGCTAGAAACGAATTAATCGCGAGATAACGAATTAAATACTTCTATTCATGAAAATTGGAAAAGTCTTATTACCATCAGATACGAAAGTAAATGAATCTTCGAGCGCGACTTAACTACCCCGAGCTGCGAAAATTCTTTGTTCGCGGTGCAGGTCCAACGTTTAAGAGCCCACTTTATTATGCAGAAAGGGAGAAGGGAGAAGGAAGTAGGCTGGCCGAGATCGCTCCATGTGCCATTGTTGAAAGAACGGTCAAAAGATAGCAGGCGAATATACGTATAAGCCGACAGGTCTAGTGGAGAAAAAGTTTTCTAGGTCAGAAGGCAGAATGAATCTTTTCTTTTAGACGAGTATTGACACCGAGCACCGTCGGGAATGAGGGACGGAGTTTTTATCTTCAGCAAAGCTGTGTGTACCAGTGCGTACGTGTGTGCGTATGCGTGTGTGTCTATGTGTAGTAGAAATAAAAAGCCTCCTCACTCTCAAAATGTGAAAAGGGTTCTGCAGTTATGTTTTCGCGAAGGATGGTGGGGCTGCGGGGTCCACCACGCGTCACAAGACGCGGGATCTAAAATGACGACGGCTAAGAGAGAGAGGGGTTTGTTGTGTATGTGTGTATGCCGGAGTTTGAGAATGGCCGCTAAAGAAGGAAGTGGACGAGTGTGAGACGCGAGGAGAGAGCGTGGTGCAGAGATGCCACGCGGGAAGCAGTGAGAAGCCGTACTCGGCGGTCTGACTCCCTTAGAAAAAGCTGAAGTATATGCCCCTAATTACGGTAAAACAGCGCAGTCTCTCTCTCTCTCTCTCTCCCTCACCTTCTCTCTCTCTCTCTCCGTCTTTCTCTCTCTCGCTGTGGGTGCTATCCCGCACTGCGTCAACCTTTTCGTGTCCTCTCAGAAACATTAATCATCCCCTGAAATAAATGTTTCGTGCTTCGTCTCGTCTTGATCTGGAAGTCTGCTGCTGCAGGAAAAGTGCACATAAAGATCTTTTCATTCTGCGGTCGTCGCGGAAAAGTCTTCGCGGTATTGTGACTTTTTTCTCTCACAGTGAATAGAATGATGGATTTTCGAAGAGATCCGTTTGAACAATACCATCGATCAATGACAAATAACATTAAAATGTATGTGTATTCATTGTCACCCGTCGACATGACCACTTAACGATGTCGAAGTGTCACGTCCCGACATTTTTACACGAAATAAAACGTAATATTGCCCGAACGAAACCTATAGTACCTGGAGGCAGTTCCGACTCACAAAGGTGGTACGTACAGGACGCGAAGTGCAGCGAGAATAGGCACGAAACAAAGCTTGTTTTGAAAGCTCTAGCTTGATACAGACCCGATGTGACCCGAGAGCGACTGTTCTCTTTGACCGGTCCCTCCCTGTCTCTGTGTCTCTCTTTCTCTGTCGCTGTCTCTATCTTTCTCTGTCTCTCTGTCTCTCTGCATCTCTCTCTCTCTCTCTCTGGCTCTCTCTCCCTGTCTCTCTCTCTTTTCGTACACCAACGCGATGCCCGGGGCCTTTTTCCCGAGCATTTTGGAAACATAGGAATGTAGGAGAGAGAGAAGAGTGTGGCGAATCGAGGATGAGTGGTAAGAGGGAGGGTAGACACAATCGCGCCCAGGACGATTTCGGCCTCGCTCTCACTGGTATATGGCGCCATGGCACAGAGCGTTTCGTTCAGTGAACGTTACGAGAATAGCAGGGTCAAGTTGCCGGCGGCAAGACTTTTGCACGCTCGACGAAAAGGAGAAAGCTAGTTTTCACCGTCGCGCACTACCGGTATATTCTCCACTTCGTGATGTGCCTCGGGTGAATCGCTGTGGTCTCTGCCATCAGTGCCTTGCGTCGACACTGCGGTAGACTAAACTACGATGATATTCTATGGGCGCATTGCCTATACGAAAGAACTTGGACAAGAGGGTGAATAGCCGGCGGTGAACAAACGATATAGGTTTTTCCTGTTGAAAGATGCTCTAATAAAATGGTCGCTCGTTCCGAGGGGTCACTCCACAAGAACCTCGACCCCCGCTATACGCTTTATCTACGTCGCTCGTTCCTTCTTCTTTTCTTTCGCGCGCACGAGACCCGGCACCAACCACGCGACGACTCACTCATATCGCTTCTACCTACACCGTTCTCCCTCACTTTGCGTCGACAGGGTCATTTCAGCGAAAGCAACCCTCATATAGTTACCCCGACGAGAGAGAATACTTGGAAAATTAAAAGAAATGCTGGAACCAAGGCATTGGAAATCACGTAATTTATATGTATCTCGTGTGACCGTCTCGACTCGCTTTTTAGCTTTAAGCGTGCCCGAGAATAAAGAAAAATCATCTCAAGTTTTTCCGAGGATCACGATTGTCGTGCTCAAGAGAGCACAGAGTACGAGGGATGGAAGCCAATGATCGTGAAAGTAGGTCAATGCGTAATATAGGATTTGCGTGTTATCCGATCTCTTAACGAAATTCTTCACAGTTTTTTCTGAAGTGCATCCCAATTCGCAATATAGATGAGGTAGGCCAATGCATTTGAATCGGAAACAACCTAAGCGTTAGAATTGTTGTTTACAAGGTTGTTATAATGTGCTATGCAAAAACACAAAAAAGAAAATTACACGGAAAAATAATTGTAATTTTAGGAATTACACAACTTTAGGGATTCGGGTAACATGAGCTCAGAAAATATATTAGCCAGCCAAACAGGTAACGCCGTTTCCGTTTTTTGGGTTTTCCTTTGTTTTACTGATTTACAGTTATTATTTCTCGCGTAGTCCTTTATGAATGTCGCATTAACGAGTACGCATCAGTGTGTCGCACGAGCATATGTGTATTTTAAAACAACGAGCTCGTGGTCGGTGGGATTGGGAGAAGGGGCAAGGGTAGTTACGACTCACACACGAATCTCCACGGCGAAGTAGAATGCATCATTACGAGTACAATGCAACGTCCATCAAAACTCACCATCAACCATGCTATGCACCAGACCGATGTATGGCTGCGTTTCCGGAGCTACACGTACCCCGCTAACAAAGCGAGGAAAACCTGGCGCTCCCTCACTAACGCTATGTGTACAACAACCATATCGCACACTTGCCTAGCTCACTCAGTATTACGAAAGACTCTCGGGAAAGATAGAAAAAGAGAGATAGAGAGGTAGAGGAGGATAGAAAGAGAAAGAGAGAGAGAGAGAGAGAGAGAGAAAGACTGGTGTAACACACAGCATTACCATCCCATCCGCAGACTTCCACAGCCCGTACTCGATCTTGCGGAACATTTTAATGACAGCTTACTGCTCGCTCTCTCGCATTTACCGTACCCACAGCTCTCTCTCTCTCTCTCTCTCTCTCTCTCTCTCTCTCTCTCCCTCTCCCTCTGTGTCTGCCTTTCTCTGTCGTCTTGGTTACCGAGGCGCATACGCGCTCGGTTGCTCGTATTATCCGCGAAACAACTTTCGAACAACCCACGAGCAAGAGCACCGTAGACCCTTCGCCATATCCTCCATCTTTCTAATTTTCAAACCACACACACGTACCAAACCTCGGTCCCAACTTTCCGCATCCGTCCAACCACTTGAGTCTTTCTCCCTATTCCCTTCTCGCTCTCATCATCAATCCCATCGCCAGCAAAAAAGCACAGTTTTCTTTTCATCCAGACTCGTTTCTTACTCCCATGGGATAGGGCAGGGAAGAAGAAGGGAAACGAGAGAAAGTTTAAGAATAAAAGGTGGTCCAGAAATCATAACTGGAAAAGATCATACGATGGTAAAGTGGTACGAAGGTTTCGAAGCGTGTTCTCTCTCGACGGGAGCGAATGAAAAATAGGCCGAAGACCGGAGAGTGTCCCTCGAGGGAGTGAAGACAGTTCAGCTCTGTCTTACATCTTGCCACTGACGACTCCTTGACTATTCCCCTTTTACTCTCTGCCTTGACTCTTCAGTTATTAAAAGTGTTGGAATACGAAAAATACGAAATTGTCTCATTTTCTCTTTACATCTCATTCGCCAACTTTGATATTATCGTTCATGATCAAGTATTTTACCTTTTCAATCAAACCGACGATCTTGCCTTTGTTCTGTTTTACGATAAGAGGATTTCGATAAAACATTTTTGGAGAAGTGAAGAGAAAAGCATCACCGTTTTTCGTGGATAAAAATGATGCCGCAAGAGTGTCACTCGAATAGACATACACACAGCAGAGGAGGAAGTAGAAAGCTTCGTCATGAGCGACACATTTGTCACGGGGGTGGATGTACGCGCGGCAAACACATCAACCCTCGTGCGAGCAACGCGTCTTCTGCGTTTCATGCGAAAGTACAGTTCTCCGCTGATATTTACTTCTTGCAAACCTAATTTCCTCAACATCCTCTCTATCTCTCCCTACCTTACATACAGAGGGTGAAATTTCTTCGTGCAGCCTAGCACAAGAGCTACTCGAGACTAGGGTGAAATTCTCGCCAACTGTGCGGCATTCCTTTGCCGAAGTGCCGCAATCCTTTACGAGACCGCACCACGTCTCAGCTGACAAATGATATTTTTTTTCGCGACACTGCCACGATTATTATCTTTATGGTCGCCGCGAGCCGCGAGAGAGCCAAGGCTCGATGAGAAAAAACGACAAAGATTGCTATATATTTGGCTAGAAAAGCGTCAACTCGGTTTATTTATGACCGGTGGTTAAAAGGGGTCGTTGGTGAGAATACACACACGTTCCAGCTCTCCAGGACTGGCCAGTCGGATTTATAAATTAAGCATTTTCCACAAGAGCTTCAAACGCCGCTTACTTCTTTCCCGCCCTCATTGTCACGTTGTCACGAACAGGCGGCCCTCTTTTTCGCCCGCAAAAACCCCGTACTCACTCCCGACAGCCTACTACTCTTTACGATCCATAAATCCAACAAAGTCGCGTCTGGACTTGAATGCAAGCTCCCCCTTTCCAGTACGATATTGCCCTTTGTCCACCCAACGCTAGGCACTCGTTTTGCTCCTTTCTTCGTGTCACAAACCAAAGGAAAAAGAATTTACACGAACTACGTCGAGCGTATATTTCAAAAGAGCGTATCTTCCATCTGCCACTCCGGCTCTATTTCTCATTATCGGAAGACAAAGGATATGTTTTTACGAAAGCCATGACGCTTCGGTTGATGGATTCGAAAGAGAGGGAGAGAGAGGGAGATGATTCTCGACTTTTTCGAGACTAATTCGGGCTTGCGGGTCTTGCCGCGTGATTAATTATGTGCTCGAATATTCTTGTTGGAATTCAAAGGCATGGTTATTTCGCCATTGCTTTGATATTTACCATTTTTTAAATTTAATAGTAATAAAAGAGGATTAAATCAAAATTTTCGAGCACAAATTGCTCCATAAGCTCGGGGAATACCAAAGCAACAACAAGGAGACCGACGATTTCTTCGCGAACAAAGATGATGCTACGGGGAAAGTTTGCTTGATTCTCAATGCCTTCTCTATATATCGGTGGCACTGTAAAGCTTCAGCAGTGGTGAACAAAGAGCATAAGAGCGGTCGGGTAAGCGAGGTCAGCACCTAGAACAGAGTGAAACAGAAGGAGCAAAGGCGAGCAAGCGCACAGTCAAAGGTAATAGAAACGGAAAGGGTGAGAGATGGAGATAGCGCAGAGGTTTGCGATTATGCAAGCTCTCTCTCTGTCTCTCTGCCTCTCTCTGTTCCGCACGTGCTCTCTCGCTCTCTCTCTCTCTCACACCCTTCGCTCTGGACAACCGCGTTACACACCGTGGGCGCACAATGTTCTAGTGGCCAAACAGGGCAAACACGTGGAACAAAGACATCGTAAACCGAGGCAGGAAAACGCATCAGCCGGCTCGGTGCAGGAAGTTTCGTGAGATGGAACAGCGAGGTCTGGAATCGTAACGCGCTTGGAGTGAGAGAGGGGAGAAACGTGAGGAAGGGAAGGGTCGGAGGGGTAAGGTCCAAAGAGAATACAACGGGTGGAGGAGGACAAAGTCACAATTTTAATGGTGCTCGTGAAAACGGCAACGACATGCCCGCAGACAAGTACAAACACGGCCACGGTGGAAGGGTGGTAGATCCATAGGCAGACGCACACAATTCGGGATGAAAGCATCAGTATCTCTGACCCCGCGTTTTCCCCCCACCGAAACTGCCGCAGACTGTCGTTACAATTCCAAGTACTTTTATTTTTATATCGCGAAGCGCAAAATCGAGTTGTACGAACCGTACGAGAAAGAACCGAGCATGAAAGACGTCCGGCGAGTGAGAGGGGCGGGAGACTGGACACAAAGAAATCAGGCTGATTCGATACATTTACCTCGGGAACAATCAATCAGGTTTTGCAGACGGGTAGTTGGGACAAGACAGCATTTCTCTATCCCCCCGCTCCCCGCAGCAACCCCCTGGTGGGGTGACCAGCGTGCTGTTACGTTGATTAATGTATACCCTCGACTGAAGAGACGCCGCTCTCACGAGACTGTCTCAGTGAATGAACGACGATAAAAGAGGAGTGGCAATTAATATCGGTCAGGGACGTTAAAATGAAGCGTACGTACCAACCGCTTCGCTCGAGCTTCGGAGATTCATGACGGTGTTTGCGTCGATGTACTATAAACCATCGTGAAAGCATTTTCGAGCCCTTTGCAGCACCCCCTCCCCACCGATACAGCGAAAAAGAAACGCAGCGTAAAGGAATCGGTTGGGAGACGATGCGCAGCGTTTTTACTTTAGCCACACCGATTCTCTGCAAACCCCGTCCTTTATTCTCGGAAGCCCAAAAATGGCACGCCGCGAAATATAGCAAAAACGAGGATGGTTGAGTTAAGAAGGCGAGGGAAGAGGTCAGAAACGCTCGCGAGGCGTCTGTCGACCACGAGTTCCGCCAACATCCGAGAGAAAGATATCCCCAGCACCATCGATAGATAACTCTCCGCCCTATCCATTCTCCACCCAACTTTCGCATTCCTCTTAAAAGTTGTGCAGCAACGGAGAGAAGGAAAATGAGGAGAGGGAGGCCGCACACGGCTGGCGCTCGGCAACGTCGGCGTTGCGGGGTGTTCAACCCCCGCCCCCTCCCTTCTCTTTCAGTCTCTTTCCATCTTTCTCTCTGCCGAGTCGTAGTGAGACAGTGCTATCGGAAGGCCTCACAGGGATGAGGAAAACTTTCTTCCCGCCGTTTCTCATGGATTGACAGGCAACACATCACATAGGCGTAGGATTCGGCAACTTACATAGGAGTCCTAGCTTTATCTCGTCGCGCTTCTTTCGCCTAGCGATCGGAGATCTGCTCGACTGTTTCTCTCCGTCGCGCGAGACCACCCTTAAGCTTCCATCACGCTCGCTCGAACGCATGCCAGTTCTACGAGGCAATCCAAGTGAGAAGTCTTCGTATTAATCGAGTATGCTCGACGCCATTGTCTGCGCGTTCTCCGTGATGCAGTGCGGTACGTCTGCACCCCCTCCCCCATCCCACCCTTCTTCCAAATCTCTACCGCGCCCTGTCATCGTCAATGCTTTCGCATTGGCGCACTCTCGCTATCTCCGTTTCGACACAATACCGTTAGAGATTCCATCTCCTAAACGTGAAATAATCCGCCCTTCGTAATCCTCAACCAGCGCGCGCATTAAGCCTCGACATTTCAAGAATTTCGACCGTATCGTAGCGTGCTGTTTGCACCGAAAGATATTGTAACTCATATACGTTGTAAGTTCATGTTTTTAGGAGCGAATTCTTGCATTGAAATCTCACGCGAGGTTTTACGGTAAATTCTTTTCCGTTCGCCCGACTCAGATCTCAGCGGAGCTGAGCAAGGTAGAGCTCGGTAACATCGCGAACCACGCACATATCACGAGACCTATGGGGGATGAAAGCGTGCCAAAGGGTGCGACCATACACGCGCTGGACTTGGAAAGTAACACGACAGTACGACCCTCGGGAGTCGTATACGTTCGGCGCGTACCAGAAAGGCTAGTCCCTGGCTAGTCGCGCCAAAGGCATACCGAGGCTCATTAATATTCGCGACGCGACATCGCCGCTTTTTCGCCGCGTTGTGTGCTACCACTGGGAAAGAGATACGACTGGCCCATGGGAATTATTGTATCCCCTTAGTTCAAACCTCCTACCCCTTTCACACACTGCGTTTGTATACGCGGGCCAACACTCTTGTACGAAACACCGATACTATCGTCGTAACCCACGTATACGTATCAACGTACGACCCTGGGTATAGGGGGTGAGAAGTTTCTTTGCGAGCTTCTTGGCGAAGCCAACGAGAGGGTGGCTACAGTGCGTTGGAACCCGCGACAATGCTCACCGATATATACTTTATACAACAAGCTAGAGCGATGCGGACATGTATAGCCTTTGCCGCGATACTGGTAAAGCAGCTACGCGAGTTGGCAGCCATCCCTGGTGGAGCACACACGTTCTACATGTATTAAGCTAGCCCGAGCGAACGCTGCATGCCGATGAGCTTAATATACTTTGGATAGTTTGTCATAGCCTACGGAATATAGAAACGCTGAAAGAACTATCGAGCTTGCACAGCAACACGGAATTCTGTCACTCTTTCTCTCTTTCTTTCCCTCGATCTCTTTCTCTCTCTCTCTCTCTCTCTCTCTCTCTCTTGTATATCTCAAGAAACTACGTATAGTGTCACGCATTAGATTTTCCTAAAGATTGCGTAACGATCAAACAAACGATATGCATAATTACCATTCTTTGGGCGTGAACGTCTTCTTAATAGATACGCATTGTAGAAGAATATGATGAGTAGTCTGCTTACCTGAAACAGGAAGAGAAAGGAAACGATAAAATATCTGCTGGTCTTGAAAAAAAAGTGCGAGAGTAAGTAAGATTTTTTTCAATTCTTCTATTTTCTTGGGTATCTAACGCGAAGTACGCGTGTGCGTGTAAAACGATAACTACCCTCGGGAGAGGAAAAAAACCACTACTTTGCTACAGCTATATAATTTCTTCGTTGAGTAGTTTCGCGAGCTGTAGAGGAGGAAACTAACGGAGGGTTCTCCGCGTACCGCGGCCGTCCCAGTGGTTTATTATAATTATACTCATTGTCCCTGCGGCGGTGGCGGCCCAACGGCGCTGGTAACGGTGCGCGCTGAACGAGAGAAGTCGCGACACGCACGCACAGCTCTTAGCACGCAACACGCGCTACACCGGCCCATCTCCACCCGGGGGTAGCATTCTCCTACCCCGTATGTATACTTTATTATATAGATGAACGGTATATTTATATATATGCACGCAAATGCGTTTTGCCTGAGTTGTACTGCTAACTCTCATTCGTTCTCTCTCGTCTCCAACGGCCACGCAACTCGACACATCTGCTCCAAGTTATCGTACCATACCTAACGCACATAACGCTGCGGCTCTACCCTCCCATAAGTCAATTCTACCACAAATGGTATACGTGACGTGTAACTGTACCCTCGCAATCGTTTCTCCGCATCGCATTCTCTTTTCGCTTCCTCCCTTATCACGACTTCGTCGATATGGCACTCAGTTACGAGAGTTACGTTCTGGCCAAAGTAGAGAGCATTGTAAGCGACAAAACGCTTTATGGTAATGACCAAGTTCACTCGCGATCTCCATCTATTGGCAGTTTTCGCGAGACTGAAAAGTACGTTGTCATAAAGTGGTATAAATAATTGGCGTTTTTTAAGGGACTTCAAGACTATCGTAAACCGTGGGTGGGTGACGATTATTATCGCTGGCATGGTGAGTTAAATACAAAGATTTGATCGGGTAATATACCTACGAGCAATAGCAATTGGTAAAAATGAAATTAATCGCGCATCAACCAAAATAATTAAGGGGTAAGAAAATCTTTTCTGGTTTCTCTAAACATCCCTAACTATCGATATAACTCGCAGCTCATTTAAATCGGCACGATCGCAGCCATATGCGATCATCCTTTTGCATCGTGGAGGGTATTTTATTTTTTTGTATTTGCTCGAAGCTTTTCCGGCACACCAGCGGTGAGAGGATTGAGCGGCGGGGCGGCAGGGGTAGCGCGACAATGTATGGTATCGATCCCGCGGTAAGCGAACTGGCAATTGTCACGTTGACAATATGGCGCTTCGGTAACGCACACGCACACATGCATCGTACTCGGACTCTGTCCACGAACAACAACTTTACTTTTCCGATAGCCGAGCTACAAATATTTATGAATATTTATCTCTCTATTTACACGGGACGGGATGTTACGAGATACCCGAAATACACACTGTATATATATATATTATAGTTCTATATTTACACAATGGTTGCCTATAATGTGCAATTAAACGTTGTGACCGTTGGTGAAAAAGATATTTGCCGGCGTGTGCGCGTGTCGGTATGATCGAAAATACTCGAAGCTCTAATAAAAATCGACGTATCAGGCTCGGTCTGAAAATAGAGCAAAATCGATACTTAATATCGATTTGCGATCTTTTTAATGCATTCGCTTTTCTTTTCCGATCGCTCCACCCCTCAGAAACACGTTGTGTCAAACGTTAATCACGTCGCATGACGATACAACAATGAATATGAATCGCGACACCCGATTTCGACGAGAGAAAAAAGAACTATACCCGCGAAACACGCGGTCGCTCTCACGGTTCGCTAGGCATTCGGTACATTTCCAGAAGGCTGCCACATCCGGTCAGCTTTTTCACCAATGTGTGTACTCGATATACCTACTGCAATGTGCGTCTATGTATATAAATTAATGTGCGTATGCATGTACATCGACGAACATTTTGTACGTCGGCATAATTGGTGCAAGAAATTTCGTTGATACTTTTACCCTCGTTCGCAAAAAATTATGTTATGTAACGTTGAAAAAAGAAATGCGAACCGACCGGAGGGAACATTGCTGATGTCGTTTGGATGAACGAGGTGTAAGCAAAAAAAGAAAATCAAATAGTGGAAATAACGAAAATTGTTCGTATTAGCTGGAAACGAAAAGAACGCAATGTTTAATATTCGTTGCTAAAGCGCCATTCACCGCCTTGCGGTTAATTCCATTTTCGGCTGGCCCATTTTTTCTATCTCATAGACGTGCATACACACACGTATACACACACAAACACATACGCGTAGAAATCCTGCAATTCGGATCCCATCCGTGCGCCCCTCTCTCTTAATTATTTCATCTCTCTTTCTCTTTCTATCTCGCTCTCGTTTTCCCGAGGGTACTCGCGGTAAAGAATGCTAAGCAGTTTCATTATTCGCCGGCTGATTCCCATTAGACCGCCGCGCCGCCGGTTTTTCTCCCGGTTTCATTATCCGCTGTGGACAGAATGTAAATGAGCTCTCTCTCTCGCTCCCTCTCACTCTCTCTTCGTTTCTCCACCCACCGTTGGTCGAGCTTGGTTCTCCTGCGGACCGAGGAAAATATTCGGCCGGGATATGTACCAGGCTGAAATTTAACCGAGAGAGAGAACGAAGGCCGCTACTGTTCGTCCAAAGAGCACAGAGAGGGTTCGCATCAAAGCTCTCTCTCTGTAGGGGACACTCAAAACCAGCGATGGAAAATCTTCGTCATCCTCGTCTCCCTTCCTCTCTCTTACCCTTTCCCTCCCTCTGCTTACCGCGCATCCCTTGACCAGGGAAGTAGGTACTCACGATTCTCGCCCTCTACATCGCGTCTGCGTGCATGCAGTCGAGAAAATTGATGCGATTTGCCCGTGATACGGAAATTGAACGGGAATGAACGATTGAAAACCAAGGAAGAAAAAAAACAATGGGCGTCCTCTGCAGAGACTTCCTATATAGGGTATAACTAGGGTAGGGTATATATATATATATATACATATATATATATATATATAACCCACGCAGACACACGTATACACACATATACGCAGGTTCTGCGTTTTGCAACCCTCGCTATGAAAATCCGACGTTAGCCTGGAGTATATATGTCTGAGCGTTTGGAACCAAAACCCCGTTCGGCTTCGGCGAAAAGTGGTGAGTAAATACGACTGGAACCACCCTCTTCCTCTCTTGTGGAGCTTTTCTAACACAGAGGGGTCCCAGCGCCATCACCGGGAAACCGCCGTCGGGGTGTGCCATTCGAACGACGAATCGAGGGTGTTTAACGCTGCATCTCGGTCGATTTTTCAAGCGGACAGAAGAGAGAAAGAGGGTTCGGAAGGCAGGCTACCGCCACTGGGTTTTGCTCTAGCTGATGGTGGAGGCGCATGTGATGCCGCTTGTGAGAGTCTCCGGGAAACCGATGGCTCCGGGGAACGGTAGCAATTTTATTAGCTTCTCCAATTGACTTTATATTAAATTTAGAGGTTTCCCAGAGGAGTGGCAGCAGAGCGGTAGCTCCACATCGCATATACACCCCTCCTGGCTGTGCGAACCCCACTGCTCGCGTCCTCACCCCTTCAACCATAAGCATATATATATATATATGCTCTTACACAGCTGGTCTTCGAAGCACCGGCAGTTTTCCTTCACGGTCACGCTTCAATTCCGTCATCGATCGAAAGATCCACCGAAAGAGCGTCCCCCGAGAGACTCCGGAGAGTGTTGAACACACTTTACAGGCAAACGCCGAGCTTCGACGCGTCTTTACCACTCCACGTCCCTCTTATTCTCTTCACATATTCTCCGTGTTTCGCTTCTATGGTGCAATTCCTTTCGCGCATCATCCTTAAACCCTCGTATGCTATATCACGGTCTAACCGAAGGTTAGCCTGGGTCGTTTGCCTGTGGAAAGCTCGCGCTATCGACCCCACCGTGGAAACGGCTTTGTGCACCATAGCCCTTCGATAATCGCCGGAAACAACTCATTGAAAAGTATTGTGAAATCGATACGACGAAGTGATCGAGCTCGTGTTTCTTCAACGTTTTCTTAA
>OZ024925.1:3543612-3563612 GCA_964017225.1 Netelia inedita
ACGTGCTAGGAGATAGCTAGATATTTCTGAAGTAGCGAGAATATTTTAAGATTCACTTGTAACCTCTCATATATTAGCTTAGAAAAACTAGAATTGATTGAAAGCTATAAAAACTTATAAATCCTTATAAGTTAGGTGATAAGCTGATAAGACATATTGCGAGCATCGGACAGACAATATTTGTGATTTAAATAGAAGACTGAAAGAAATTAAAGAAATGTCTATCAGCGAAGAGAGAAAGAATGACTGCAAGTCGAGACGAGGAGAAATGAGCGAAACTCGAAGTGGCAAGAGTATGGAAGGACGTGGGTACACGACCGAAGGAGTACCGTAGCCAACGACGAGTTTATGAGTTGTTAAGCGCGGTTGTTCGCCATAGCAGAGCCAGTATCTTCGTCGTCGATAAAACGCGAAACGAGGCGTTGAAATTCCCGCCTGAATAAACCCGTGAGCCCGTGAGCGTAAAGGGTCGAACGTCGACCTGGGATACTGCCGCAGTTAAGCCGCATTCCCTGTCGCCTGTCTAGCGGAAATCTAGGAGACGTTTCTTCCCTCGCCCCTTCCCCATGTGTACTTTGGGACATTTTCCATTATTACGCAACGGCACTTTAACCATTCACGATCGTTATGACTTTACCCAGAAAAAAATCTTTATTTTTTTCTCTCCATCGACGATCTGCATTACCAGCTGAGTAAACACAGCTCAGAACTTTATGTACATCGTTTAGGCTGTGAACCGGTTCCGGCTATAAGCGATTGGGTGATCGAAGAACTTGGCATGAAAACGCAACGGAAGACGGTAATACGGGAAGCCGGAGCAGCAGGTACGGAACGTTGGATGAGCCATAGAGAAGAATGGGTAACCGGTAATTGTAGGTTGGCAGAGATTCAATGTAGGTAAATAGAGGATCGTATAGAGCCGCAAGGCCTGACACCGCGGCCGACGTTGTAGAAAGAAAGAGATGCACACGTACCGACGTACACGATTCACGTACGCTTCTATCTCTCACTGATATAAAGGAGAGAAAAGGCACGATAGTTTCCACGGAGAATGTACCCCTACAACGCCGGTCTTTCTCCACTTTCCTCTGGCTATCCTCGATTCTTGAGCCGAGCGGCCCACTCTCGTCCTCCGCTAGGTTTCCTTCGAGGATCGCGGAGGCAAACTCCGTAGCGAGAGCATCCTCTAGTCTCGCTCTCTCTCTCTCTCTCTCTCTGTCTCTCTCTCTCTCTCTCTCTCTCTCTCTTCCTCCCCCCCCTCTCTCTCTCTTTCTCTTTGCTGCCTTCTCCGTTTTCTCTCTTTGGTAAAGGGCCAAGAAACCCCAATCTACCCAGCAGGTTACTCCTTAAGCCCGTTCCAGATGGACCGAGCCCAACTCCCGACCAATCGTGTAACGCTACCATGCACACAGTTCTCTCTCCCTCTCTCTCTCTCTCTCTCTCTCTCTCTCTCTCTTTCTCTCTCTTACGCTCCTCTTCAGCGTGGAGAGGCACCTCTTGATACTCAACCCCTTTCTTTCTTTTAACCCCCTCCGAAACCTCGATCCACCGCAGTGCGTTTTCTCGTTGAGAAAACTAGCTAAAGTCCGCCTTTATCCAACGTCAAATACACAATAAATGTATAGTATACGCATCGTCAGAAATAACGAGTCGATGGCGCTCATTGGATCGTTGCCAAATTCGTTTTTCACGCTCCGTTCGTATTAAATATAAATCAATCGTTACGTTAAGAAAAGCAATCTTGGTCAGTCACACGAAGATTTTGCTTCTGGATGATCACTGACTTTTCGATAAAGCTTGGAGGGCACGCGACGAGGTTAACGCTATCGTATGCAATTTATAAGCCCTTCTCGAATCTCTCACCCGTCCTATATCCATAAGAGCACCATGAGGGCATCCACACGGACAACTCGGTATCATGCCCAACGCGCGCTCTCTCTCTCTCTCTCTCTCTCTCTCTCTCTCTCTCTCTCTCTTTCTCGACGTTGCGCATACACACACAGACCACCAGCTCGTACCAGCAGCCCACCACCCGAGGGATGGAAGTAGCTGTGGCCGCGCTCGCCGCCCCATTTCGCGGTCCAGTGACGCCCAGGAATTTGCCAATTGGATTTTCTCTAGCCCATCCCTATCTCACTCGCTCTCGTTTCCACCATTTCGCGCATATATATCTTGCGCTTCCCCGCTTCACTCTACGGGCGTTGCGACCCGTGGTGTACTATTAGATGGTGCAGAAGGCGAAATGGCTTCTCGTGTGGCTCGCCTCCTCTCTCGAGCTATGTGTGTGTGTATCTGTGCAAGAGCGAGAGAGGTAGGGCGCATACTGCACTGGTGCGCCCGCCGGTTATCATAGCCGACGATCCTCCAGACACGCCACCGGAACGATTTTGAAATCCTATCGACCGTGATGAATTCGAAATTCACAACTTGGATGACTTTTACACCCACTCCGTGAATCATCGAGACGTCCTGATACGTTTATTGGTAGGGGATGATAACGAGAATATGAGAAACGGAAGTGAACGAACACGCGTGAACAAAACCCTCGTACTATCCGTCGTAATGTTTTCTATTAATCTTTTGTTATTGTTTAATGCTCAATTTAGTATTGCCCATCGCCTCTACGTTAGACTTACGTATACGGTATAAATGAAGGAGGGAAACAGATAAGATAGCGGCTGTTACGTATATAGACTGGGCGTGTGGAAGCGTGGCTGGCTCTCATCTCGATTCGTTTCTCAATCTCGATATCGAATCGTGGCCCGGAGGAAAATTTCGTACGGTGCCAGGAGAAAACCCGATATTGTAAACTATCCTCGCATGCTACATAGCCCCTCGGGTAACTCACATGTACATATACACAAACGAAGGGTCGAAGCGAGTCTCCAAAATTGAACAATTTTTGCTAGCTTTCCTGTATATCTCTGTTCCCAGCAACCTAATTTCCATCGAGAAATCTTTACTGGCATCGTATTGTACACACGAACGGAAACAAGACCGTATATAGTCGTTGGTCTTGAAAATCCGAATCTAGATTCCACTCTCCCACCTCGGTCAGAAAGAAAGGACCGAGACTTTAACAAAGTTTTTATGAGCAAACACCGGACGGTTAGCACGCCAGGGCGCTGCATGGTGAAAAACGATTCGAGCTAAACGTCTCCGAGCGAGCGGAAAAGAGGGGGAATGAGAACAAAACAAGAGAGAAAAAAGAAATACCCTGCGAGCAAAGGCGACGGTCAAATATTAAACCCCGGCGATAACATCTAGAGTCACGCGGGGGTGGCAAACTCATGACGACGGTTAGCGCTCGCAGACGTTTTTTGTCGGCTTACCCCCCATTCGACTCCGAACGCACCCTCGGGCAACGAACGACGAAAAACATGGCAAGTGCGAAGAGATCGTACAACGAGACAGTGCGGAAAAAATAAAATTAAAATAAACGAACTCGGGACAAAGCTGAGCGTCTTTCGTGTACGAAACTTTCGGACGCATTCATCGACGCTCGCACCCTGATAAGTAATAAACGCGTATAACCAAACGTCGTACGGGAACAAGCGACAGACATGCACGAAGATATTCTCCGCAATGCCGCATAGCGAACGCGATAGTTGGACGCACGGAGTTTCATCAGCGGTAACGAAGAACCAGCGAACGACCTCGTTGTTTTCGGAACGAGGAGATGGAGGCGGTAGGTAGAAAGTCCCGTACCCGGTGCGCCGCGATCGCAGTGGATAAAATACTGGATTCGAACCGTCAGTGGGTTTGCAAACACCGGCGCGTATATACCAGAGAGTAACTCGATGCGGTCCGCATCGCGCGAGCGGACGGCGTGAAGGAGGACGAAGAGGAGGAGGTGGAGGAGGAGAAGGAGTGGGCATCGACGCCCTTTGCCGCAAACCCCTGGCACACACAGCGCGTAATCACGAATAGTCGGCATACCGATCGTGCAACTAGGTTTATCTAGTCGCGTACGAGAGCGGGATACAGGTTGCGGGATGCTATATATACGAGTTGTGTGTTGCAACGTTCCTGCCACTGCTGCTGCTTCTGCTGACTGTACACGTATATACATATACGCATATATGTATATACACACCCATATATATAAATATATATATATATATATATATATATATAACACCGACGTGTTCGATGCATCGCACGTTCCAGAATTATCGAGAGTACTCGCTGGCTACGGTAAATTACAGCACGCGATACGTACGTTCGTACACCTATGTGTACTTACACCGTGTATATACGTATACAGTGGCCTATTGCGGGTGTTGCGATTCCTCGCAGAGAACGAGAGCGAGAGAGAGAGAGAGAGAGAGAGAGAGAGAGAGAGAGCGAAGCGCCTGAGTCGATATCGTTGGCCAGGGCAGTAAGGGAGCACGTAGCTTGTTCCTGAGCGATCGTACCTCTACCCTCCTCCGCAAGCACCATCCTCGAAAAGCTGGCTCATAGAGGGCTACGAGAATAGAAATGCACCACGGCAGAAACGCGCCGGTGAATCGTGTACTCCGTACCACTCGTGCACCGTGTTATATCATGCGAGTACTTGGAACAGGGGCGAAAAAAATGGGGATTGTGAATGTGGCGGGGAAGGGGTGAGGGGGCGAGGGATTGAACCGCGGGTATGTATACATACGGGTCTCTCTTTCTCTTGGTGTCGTTATAGAGGCTCTCTGTGTCCTGTGAGTGGCGCACTGATGGCCTTTGTTTGGGCCGCGAGGCAATGAATTATTAGCGATAAGCTCGCGGCAAGCGCGGAGAGTAGAACTCGGGGAAAACGGCCGAGGACAAAGAATAGAAGGTAAGAGCTTTAAATAATGTGATGCCTTTGTAGGGTTTCTCCGTAAGAGAGAAAGAGAAAGAGAGAGAGAGAGAGAGCTGTACGCGCGCGGCCATTCGTGCCTTTCGTGTGGACCGGCCTCACGCTCGAGTATATTATACCGGAACGAGGGATGAGGGTAGGAGGGCCGGCGGACCTACATTATCTAGTTCGCAGCTAAAGGCCACTTTCTCGTAGCGTGGAGTGGCTGCGATATAGCGCGTTACGCTGCTCTGCTGCTACCAGCTCGTGGTATAAACCGGTAGAGGATACGGGAGAAAGAGGGAGAGAGGGAGAGAGAGAGCTGAAAGGACGGGCGTGTGCTGCTACCGCGTGGGAGTGGAGGCTTCTTCCGCTTTTCAAAATATGAGGCCATCCTTTACGGATATTTACTGCTGGGAAATATTTTTTGACCCTGCTGCCTTCCTCCCGCACGTTTCCGCGCGTTACATCCTCCGTGTTCTCGCTGGATGGTTGTGTATATCGTGTACCACCACCACCACCAGCACCACCCCTTGTTGGCTAGTCCGCTGACCCATAAACATTACTCATACCACACCTGACCGAAATAAAAGTATCGCTCGGATGTCTGTGACCCAGTAAAGAGCGGTTAAGGTCTCGGGGCGAAATAAAAAAGATTGGGGCTTGAAATGTACCGAAAGTACGAGTCCCGTACAGGAAACGACAAAATGGCGATATACGGCGGATGATTATGTTTGCAATTTTCAGAAAACTTGATAACTGTACTTATGCCAGTTCGGACATCGATCACGCACGTGGGTTCTACGATCGTACACTTGAGATTATATGCAGGACTAGCTACACACAGGTACTTACAATATATAATGCTGTTGGGCGGATCGCACCCCCGTACGAATCGTCGTGAGGAAACTTCCTCGAGTGGTCTTCTCAAGGATTCGATGGCCGTAGTGTTATATCGAAATTATATATAGGTTATACGCGGTGCACACGGTAACTCGATCTTCGTTCCGGCAGTACTCTCGTGACAGGACGGGCTATACGAGGCCCGAGATCCGGGCTGAAGTTTCTCTCGGGGTGATCGATTCACACGCGAGTGCATTTGCACGGACTCTCTCACCTCTCAAGAAACTCCTCTCCCCCCATATACTCTCGTATGTATATGTGTTTTACGTTGGATGTTCAATTCGGCAATGCTGGTTATCAAGCGTATCGATTTTCAGCGATTTCATATCTTTCGTCTTGCTCTCTATCTCTTTCTCGCTCTCACACCGTTTCAGGACCGATCAAACAGGATCTCTTCTTTTTTCGAGTACGAATTCGTGCTTGCTCAAGCACACTACGAGATAAATAAATATAAAGTTTGGCATGCGATTTAACGCTCATCCGCCATTCCTATTTATTTAAGGCTCTTATATTCTCGAAAAGGAGGGATGAGCGCCTCGGCAAAACGGCGAGTACTGAGGTATTTATAGTATTCGGATTATGGAATAATCCCGCGGACGAAAGCCCGAGGAAGAATGCTGTGGAAGAAAGATCTCTCTGGTGTTTACCAATACCCCTCGCTTCTCTTTCCTCCCCTTTTCTCGTCGACACTATCTACCCTGTGTACGGAATATTACTTTCTATCCGATCGAAATTTTATCCATATTCATCAAAAACGAATTTTCAATCAAAATTTGAGTCACCGAATATTATACTCATTCTCCCACTGTTTTCTACCCCTGCTTTTTTAGTAGGTAATGCTCGTATAATGTGTTTGATTGTTTTGAACGTTCTTCTAAACGGTCGAAACCACACCACATTAGGGGCCCCACTAATTTCGTTTAACCCATTTTTCGCATCAAGTTTATTTGTCTCTATCACTGGACAAAGACCTTACTTTTATTGCGAGCTGCGTTCGTGTTGCAAAGCGTTCGGTATTCGACTAGTGGTAGAAGGGAGGGATTGTGTCAGTCACGCAAAAAGAATTGCCGGGCAAAGACACAAAAAGGGACCGTACTCGACATTCTAACAGTGACGGGCTCGTAGAAAAGTGAGTCGATCTCTCGTGCTCGGACTTTCGGCTCGCGGGGAACATTCCAACGTCGTCCACTCACCGAGCAGACGGAATTCTTATTTCTCCTACCTGGCATTGCTGCATATATTAGAAATGGTATATAGTCGAGTAGCGAATTCACAATGGAATTTTTGCGTTTAGCGACTCGAGTATACGTGTTTATAGATATATAGTAGTTGACTCTGTTAATTTCTTTGTATGTTTGCCTGCACGTTGTACAAAGTACGAGATAGAAACCCGCGGCTACGTAATAAGCCCGATAGGCGATGCGTCGAACTGCGTACAATTGGCTACGGGTAAATAAGACAGTGGCACGACATAAGGCCTCACAGACACACACACACACACACACACACACAAACACAGGTACAGACTGTCTGGAGCGCATGGCGAGCTCGCTATAACGACGTCGTAGTCGTGACGGTAAGACGACGAAACTGTGCCTCGGGCACTGTCTGCTCTTATACCGTATCGCTCCACGGAGTTGCACCAGTTACATAGAGGCAAAGTCTTCCCGAGAGGGTGGTATAAAACGAGCGTTCGGGTGTACAGACGCGAATCCCACACCATCTCGGCGTTGTATTAAATAAATAGAACCACCGAGAGAAAGTGGACCTTGCTTGTGGTGGGAGAAAAAAAAGAATACGGCGGGGATGGCAAATAGAAACCGGAGAGAAAGACGTTACTCCATATGAATTGGTCAAATGTAGAGAAATGTTTTATCTGATATATGTGTAGGATTACCTAATGGATTGATTTACTTATTTAATCAATCGGTCAGATTCGTTACTGAAAATTAAATCAAACTCTTGTATATCAAGCGGTTTAATTGAGTGATTAATTTATTAATTAAACGGACCAATGAAATCTCTTAAAATTCGAAAGGTTTAATTTAATTTGAAGTCTTTTAAATTTCTCGTTAGTTCGATCGATATTATTTTCTCGACGAACTTATATATTCGCCCTTGTTTCATCGTACAAATTATTATTTTACACTTCGCTGGTCTGCTTCATAAAAACCTCTCAATCTTGCGAACTCGAACTGTACGTCGTACGGAAAACTTCGCGACTCGTCGTGCGTCCCAGTGCGTTCAACTTTTATTCTCCTAATTACGAATTAATAGGGACTAATAGTTTTATCGTTGGGCTATTAAATCCAACCTCGGGAAAAAGAGCGGAAGGCATTAAGAAGGAATAAAAGTTGGAGGCGCTATGTACGAATACGTATACCTGACTGGTGAAGTTTAACGTAACCGGCTCTTGTACATATGTACCGCCGGCGACGGGCCAAAAAAAGAAAAATTCGTTGCAGCATGTAACTCGAGTCTTTGACGTTTTCACGTGCATTAAAAAATTACAATCAGAGCTTTCGGGCGTATCAATCGATTGGGCGGCAAAAGAAAATTGAATTTACGACATAGAGTACGGGGAAAATCTGATAAAACGTCCATATAGAGATATGCAATACTGGATGAAAGTGAAAGAGTCGGACGCCACACATACACGCACATACACATATACGCGCGGGCGGGCGCGCAAGTGTGATGTGTTGCGACTAGCGTGGACCTTTCTCGCTGGTCCGATCGAGCGAACGATTCTGAAGGGATGGAGTTTCACCGTGGAGGAATAAAAGAAGAGTGGGGGAGAGGATGGGATCCGATGTGAATTCGTAACTGCTCGATGCACCTGCACCGAGGGATGCAAATTTATTGTCGAGAGTTCGTGGAACGCCGGAAGGGCGCGTCTGTTTTTCATTCATTTTTCATTCGCGGCACCCATGGGCGCTCAGGCGAGAGAGGGAGAAAGAGCGCCCGTTGCAGTTTCCGTGAGTGAGTCGCCGAGTATGCAATCTGCGTTCCCGAAAGGGCAAAAAGAATCAATGAGAACGGAAACGCGAGACGGGAGTGAGTCAACGAGCACGGAGGGATCGGGAGGAGGGGGCGTAGTAAGCCTTATGAGAACGCGGTTGGCGGGTGTAGGACGAGGCAAAACGTGAGAAGAGAAAGAGAGAAGGAAAAGGACTGTGCGACGCGTTGTGTGCCGCCCGCAGTTTCTCTATTTCCTTCATTAACTCTGCTTCAACGGCTAGCAGGAGTGCGAGAGAGCGCAAGCCGCGTAACTTTTAATTGGAAGTAGTGGGAGGCGTCGAGGCTCATTTCCCGGCGGGCCTCGTCCTCCTCGGGCTTTCGTCGCATAGACTGTATGTACGAATGGATATATACGTATGTATATGTATGACGTATCTATAGAGTTCTCTACTGCACTACCGGAATTCGGTGTCGCGTCTTGGGAGAGGTCAGTTAATTCGTCGCAATATTCCGTGAATTCCGGTGTACGACATATGTATAAGTACATATCTATATGATACCGGCGTGATTCTCGCTCCCCCGGGTACCAGATGCCCGGAGGCACACGACATTTTAATCGGCCGTATAAATTCTAGCCTCTTGCACAATTGGAATTTAAATACATAGTTCAGACGAATAAGCTATAAAATCGACTGACTTCTATTCTGGAATAACATAGGTTAGCCGATTTTTTTGTAGGTTCATTAGATACGGACGAACATATTTTCACTTAAATTGCACGATCTCACGACGTCTTGTTTTTTCAAGAATGATGAGACGAACAACTTTTGTTTGAAGACTTTCCGTGCACAACCCATAACAAAGACGTTATTTAAGAAAATGTGGGGCCTCAAAAGTTTAAACAATCGTTACGGACAAACCCGGACCTAACTTTTTGGGGGGTAAGTAAAAATATGTTCGTCCATATCTAATGAGCCTATAAAAAAATCGGCTAACCTATGTTATTCCAGAATCGAACTTAATTTTATTCTCCTGGACTAACAAGCTCGTAACCGCGAGCATCGAGGAACAGCAGCTTTATATTCTACTTATACGGGTATTGACGCAAAGATATACCGTTAAATGGGGTTATTTTGAACAGGTTTTGGAATGTTTTTGTAGGTAACTTCTTTTTAATATCCTAAATTAGAACATTTTTTTACTCCAATAGAACAATGTGTTCTTTGGCTATCCAATGTATAAAAGAGTCAAGCTCCACTATACCCTACTATTCTTACATATTTTAAAAAAAGTGTCAAAGTAACCACGAGTGTGGAGTTTCTTTGACAAGGCATTATTATACAATTTATATCGAAGATCTAAAGCGTAATGGTTATTTTTAACATCATCTTGATGACAAATTTAATATTTTATACATTCTACACAAAATTATGTGAAAAACTACGACTGTTTTATCATCAACTCGTTATCTCTAGGAAACATTTTACATAAAAATATCAAGTACCTGGAGTACTGTTATAGGCACTCAATCAGTCTTATGTATCATTGGTAACATTGAAAACTGAATATTTACATTAAATGCAATATATCAAGATTATAATGTACAGTAAGCTTAAATATTTACCTACGTAAATTGCAATATATCGATATTATAATGGTGATATTCGTGTTGCGCGGGAAATTTTCGATTCCGTAATTTCCGTACAAACTCTTTGTGGATGATAAAAAATGTTGAACCCCTCCACCACCCCCCCCCCCGAACCCCCAAAATTCCGAAAGTAAATTACGAATGTCGACTATCAGCCCGTGCCTATCGAACAGATTCTGTTTTCCTCCAAAAAGGCTTCAATTAGAGATTACTGAATCGCAAATTTCCTGCGCAACGCGAATATCACCATTATAATCTCGATATATTTCAATTTACGGAAATATTTGACCTTTTAAAAACAATGAAATGCCAACTTTTAAGATTTTTTAATGAAATTTTGTAACATACGATCCGGACTTTTAGAAAAAATTATAATTCGATCAATGACGAGAATTACGGATTATAAAAAAATACTCATATTGAAAAAATGGATCACCGATCTATCGTCCATCGACGATATGTTATCCCTTAGCGTAGAGAGTTATTGAGTTACAAGAAACATATTTATCGGATACGGTGCGGTCGGTAGTGAGCCACACACGTGAAACGAGTGTGTTCCAAGTAGATAAGGTCCGTGCGAAGTCAGACGTGCTGAGGACGATACGGGGCAAAGATAAGATCACACTAGAGCGAAGGCCCTTCCTCGGGTTTCCGGCCTCGTGGATTTATGAGAAGACCACCAGGGCATCGTTTGCTGGCACACTACCGAGAAGGAGAAACACACCCCGCGGCGTTGATGCTCCTTCCCGTGTGCCTATATCCGATCATATCTGTTTCTCATTACACGTAGGTATATCGTTATTTCGCGCTTCTCAAACTCGCGACCTAAACCTCTTAACGTGGGTACGGTAACGCGCGTGGCAAAAGCGTTAAATGACATGAAACCGTTCCATACACTGTGAATATTTTCCAATTTGATAGACACCCAGGGGTTTTAGCCATCCACAAGAAACAATATGAAAGATGCATTTTTTTTTAAGTTTGAGGAATGAAGAAATAAAAAATCGGGATATTTTATTACAGTCATCGTGTATGAACCCTCTGGGCGTACGTTGACCCCCGAAGAAACCTATCGAGAGACCGAGAGACGGAGAAAAAGAGAGAGAGAGAGAGAGAGAGAGAGAGAGAAAGAGACAGACAGACTGGGAAAAAAATCCTCGCGACCACAGACGCTGTTTAATTCGGCAGGGTAACTTTGGGGAATAAAAAGCTTCCTCATGCATTATGAATAATAGAATTTAAATAACCAGCCATTGCCGTGAAGTCGTGGACCAGAGGGTGCCGGATTCGGTCGACGGCGGATATGCCGCAGCAGAGTGAGATGGAAGAATCGGGCGAACGTACAGAGAGGAAGAGGGAGAGAACGAGAGCTCCGGTTCCGCGCCTAGTGTCATGTTCGCATTGTTAATTGGCCAGTGTTCTCGTTTTGCTGCGAGCCGGTGGACCCGTGGGGGATCGTGCGTGTACCAAGAGCAAGGGAGCGAGTGGGAGAGATAGAGGCAGAGAGAGAAAGAGAGAAAGAGCGGGAGAGAAATAGGCTGCTCGTACTCTCTCTGCTAGGCTCTCGGGGGCTGCCGAGGTATTTTCACTCCGTAAATTAATTAGAAATAGCATAATAGGTTGGTCGAGCAAGCGCACAAGGTCGGGCACGAGCGGTACCTGTTCACGACTCACGGATGTGCACACACGCGTGCTCGCAAAGTACACATGGCTACCAGAGAGGCCAAAAGGCGACGCCACGAGAAAGAGAAAGGAGGGAGAGGACATTCTCTCTCTACCTACATTTTGCTTCCTAGACGTTCTCTGCGTGCACCGTTTCTCTGTCTGTCTGTCTCTCTCTCTCCCTCTCTCTCTCTCTTCCTCTCTCTCACTCTCTCTCTCTCTCTCTCTCTCTCTCACTCTCTCCATTCCGTTCTCCTTTCCTTTGCGTTGGTCTTCTCACAGTCATGCCGGAAATGACGTGTGTTAGGTGTCGTTACATAGTGAAATCCTTCCAGCCGGAGTGGAAATCTAGCCGGCTGTCAATACCGAGGCTAGAGGAAAGAGCTTGCTCGCATTCTCACGTGCGCTGGGAACTGACCCGAGTTGTTTGCCAGCCCCGGAGGTATTAACGGCTATGCGAGTAAACTCCGTTTCTGTAGTGCACAAACCCCTTCCCCTTTTTTTACCCTTATATACGGATACGTACAAATGCCTTTAGGCAGACGGTTCTCTAACGGCGTAGAAAACTCTAGTACTCCTTGGACCATTCTCAGTAGCTGCGCATTGTGCCCTCCCCCACACGGATCCGACGTTAAGAAATACTAGGGCCTTTCTCGCGTCTGTTTCTTCCCCGAGGGCCGAGAAAAGTGTATGTACGAACATTGTCAAGCATGCGCATCGAGAGAAGTTGCAAGCTCTCAACGGGAAGGTGAAAATCTGTCTTCCAAACGCGCTAAGCGGGATCACGTGTTACACATACGCGGAGATACATTTCGCACAAGGCTACCCACCGGGATATACGATGGAAAAAATATCTGTCAGATCTGTTCTCCGTTCAAACCCATGCGTCGTCATTGCATATTTTTTTCTTCTTCGTCGCTGCACAATACGAGCTCGCGTCGCTGTTGCTGATGCTGTCTTTGCATACCGGAGGGATCGATCCTCCTCTGGGATACAAGACGTAGTCGAATACGCGAAAGCTCCTATGCAGATGCTTTCCATCTTGGTATGGCAAAATATAAAATAAAGTACGTATAATATACGCACACGTACATTCGTACATGCGTATATATAAACATAATCGGACTATACGACCCTGAGAGACTTCGGGACAGCGAAACACGCGAGGAAAAGGAGTACACGTTATGCATCGTAAAACGAAATATGCAATAACAGGTTGGTGGGATCGCGAGAAGGGAGGAGGTGGGGAGAGGCTGAAAATATACATACAGATACGATGCAGTGATAGAAAGAGTGAGAGAGAGAGAGAGAGAGAGTCGGTGAGGTTCGCGGCGTGGCGCGCCAACCCGGAGAGGTAATATCGTAATCGAGGATTTGTCTGTGCGCTTCTCAAATCCACTAGGCATTCCCGAAATAACCGGATTCTCGTGCTATGCCTCCCAGCTACCGACTGAAACGGCTAGAATCTCCGCAACGGTATATACGGAACGAAAACAGAAGTACGGTATAGTAAGGGTAGTTTATATGTAATAAGATATATCTATAATAGAGCTGGTGGGAGAGAAAGAGTCCCGGACGATAGCAAACACGAGTTTCCTCCTCGTGTCGAATCTCTCGGGGTAGCGATAACTCCGTTACGAGAAAACCCGATAAAATCCCACTAATGTAATCAGGCTCCACATGGTTGATTAACCCCGAGGTTCTCCCGGTCCTGGATAGAATTCTCTCGGGAAAATTGTGCCGCTTTCTCGAGGAAACATATGTGCATGAATACATATATATACGTATATATATATGTATAACAGGGAGAATAGTTGGCCGATAGCAGTGGATGTAAACGCACGAACGGCGCTTGGATGTAGATCGAACCGAAAGATGACCAGCGATACCTCTTCTTATTCCACCGCATATAGAGGAAAAGTGTGTGCGTGCGGAGTGAGAGACAATGGCTATGAGATGAAGAGGAAAAGTATGAAGAGTCGGACGCGAAGATATCCCGGCTACTGTTACGGCATACAGGGGAGAGAACACGAGCACGAGGATAAAGATAGGAGGAACGTGCGCGAATGCCAGAGAGGTGGAGAATTGGAGAGGGATATGCTCTCGTAGCGAGCTCAGTGCGATAAATTATTCCGGGCACGAAAGACGAAGACGCCCCGAGCCCGCCACGTGTGTGTCTATCTTCGAAACTGGCCTTTCTCTCCTTCTCCTGCCGTATCGATTACCCGTTTCGCTCACTTCAGTGAAGGAGAGATGGAAACGTAAAAAGAGAGAAAGTGAGAAGACCACCTATTCACTTCGGCGCACGACCCTCTTTGCATCCTTCTCGATTTCACTTCGAACACGCGGGCCCCCTCGTCGCCTGTTCGATTTATTTTCTTTTTTTATGTACTTCCTACCCCGAGCTTTCGCCGTTTAGTTCGAGTTATTTGTGCAACTTATAGAAGGAAGAAGCTTGTTGGAAGACTTGCAATTAATTTGCAAAAGCTTTGTTCAGCGGTGTAATTTTGATGTCAAGTCGCAGGTTCAGTGTCTGCGCGAAGAGATTTCGGATTGCTCGCATGTATAGCGTATGCTGGCGTTAAAGGCAATCAGCGTAAAGCGTCTCCTCGGCCACGGGCCCACCGGTCATTTACAACGCTACTATTTACGTTGATAACTTCCCAATAGACCAGGAAACGCGACTCTGGCCAGCGGGTTCTCTCTTTCGTCTGGTTCGACTACACTACTTAATACTCGGATACGTATATCTACTTGCAAAGTGTAGGTATATGTAGATATATGTATGAAGAAAAGGAGTGCAAAGGCCGGTCACAGGACGGCGGGGAACAGGGGAAAAGATCTTTTTGGTCGTGCGCTCGCGAGAGAGCCACCCCCGCGACTCGAGAACAAGATTCAAGCGGAAAGTTTTGCGAGTTAATGGTGCGGAGGTAATGCCGTGGCCGCAACAGCAACAGCCACCAAGCTCTCCCACCCCACCCTCTCTCTCTCTCTCTCTCTCTCCCTCTCCCACCTCGAGATCTCTCCCCCGTACACTTTCTCGAGCGGACTCGACTCTTTCGTTCTCTCTTCTAGCTGGTTTCTTGTGCACACCGCCACGATATTTTCTCTCTTTCCTTTCCGCTCGTTTCCTCTCGCCCATCCCCGCCGCCGCCCTCCCTTTTTTCTACCCCTCGAAGCAACGAACGAGTGGCTGGTCGCAATCTTTTTCTTCTATGTGCTTCACATCACGAACAGTCGCTAACAACTGCGTCAAATACAGGGCAGGGTCTCGTGGTGTAAGGCTACCATCGTCGAATGGCCGCGTCTCCTCTTTCTTATATTCTTCGCTCCACCTCACCTCCTTCTACCGCTTCTTTCTCACTCCTCCTCCGGCGTCGTTGCCTCTCTTCATTTCTTCTCTCGACGAACCTCGCTTTCTCTACTCGCGACATCTGCTCTTTCTCCAACCTGGCTTCATCATACCCACCAGGCGTTTTGCGCTATAGCCTGTAGCGAGCGGCAACAGGAACGGGGGTGGTTTTGAAATCTTATCGACATTGTGCACTGTCGTCCGATCCATTGATCAAGATCTTCAAAACTGTCCCCTCAATTCTCTTTCATTTTATGGTTACTCGAAAGATTGGTACAGATTTGAAATGCGACGAAGATCCAGAGTTTGGGGTCGAGAAAATGAGGTCAAGCTCGCGATGAGATAGTTAAAGGCTGGAACCGAATGAATCGGTTACCGTTCGACGAACAATGTTATTTCATATAACCGGCTTAATGCTTCCAATGATGAAACATTCGTCACAGTGATTCTTTAATTGCGAGGCACCATCATGCATCGTCATACATGAAACTAACCTTCCACATATGCCTCGCAAGGATTGAGCTGTTTTCCACCCGACTCATTTCTCGGCTACCTTTCCATGTAGAAGCTTAGCTTTCTATTTAATTACCGAGTCCTTTGGGGGCCCGGACTAAGCGCGGCTATAGCTCTACGAGTACCTACGCATAAGCGTGCATCACGGACATCGCAGTAGTACGAGCATATCGCCAGCCCGGTCTGGCATAAATGGCATCAACCTGCAACTAGGAGAGCGGGCACTCATAATTCTCCCGCAGATCCTCGACGAACTACCCCCGCGGCTCCTCTATCATTGCGCCTTGTCGCTCGCCTCTGACTCGAATATCTCCCTTTTCTCCAGCCAACCCCCTTAGCCTCGTCGTACTGTCCCACACCGCCGCGCCACTGTGCTCCGGCACTCTCAGACCTCTCACGTAATCTATTCGACATCAGTCGCTTGATTGCCTCGTAAAATGCTCGAAGCCCGATGCGAGTCATTACTATCGGCTGACTAAACGACAGCCGTTAATGGAATCTGGCTCGATCCTCATCGCCGCCCTCACAGGTATTTTGCTCTCTATCAGATACGGAAAGCACATTGCTCTAGCGTTATATTCGGGCGTTATAGTCGTTCAATCGGTCGAAATAATATTTGATTATATATTTAGAACTATTTGTATCATTTTCCATCATCGATTTTCGTCCTACGACAAAGAAAATATCCCGCCGCACGTATGAAAATACATGAAGTGTTCGCATCGAACTCAGACCGGTTTAATACTAACCAGTGAACTAGTATATTGCCCCGGCAGTATAGGGCGGTTATTCGTGGACTAAGTCGTTGATTATTAGAGCACCGGTGCGTTAGAGCTGTGGTTTATTTCTTCCCTTATGCGCCGAGATAATGGACACTATTACCTTAACGAGGCCTCTACCCTCCTTCCCTCCTACTAGTCCCTCCCGTCTCTTAGTGGGTAATTGCTTCGAGATATCCAGAAAACGGGCGGGGTCTTGTGGGTGGTGAATGTGAAATGGCAAGTATGTTTGTACGTGCACATTCTTGCCTCCGTGTGTGTTCCTCTGCGCTGCTTCAACTCCCCGTCGCGAGTAGTATGCCCAGACGGCGTTATTGCTAGGATAGCCACGCGCTCGCCGCGCCCGTTTCGCGGTGGTTATCGTTATGGGTTTGCGGCATTAAGATGTACACCACGATCTTCTCCGCTGGTTCTATGCCGCCGTCGCGAGCCAGCTATTGTGAGAGCTTGAGCTCGAGAATGAGAGACCGGTATCTCTGCTATACACCGGCGTTGTGCCGTCTCTGTCGTGGCTCAAAGATTTCATTACATCGCTTCATAACCAGACCGCTTCAACAATGCCGTGATAAATCGGAATTGTCGTCCTGATCGTCGGCTTTCCTCGCTCGATATTTATTCCCAATCCCCCCCCCCCCCCTCTTTTTAATTTTCAGGACAAAAATTGTATTCGCCGATTTCGCGTGTCTGCGATGGGCGTAATGCTCGTCTCGAAGTACTGATTCATTGTTTGACATGGCACATTGGGGTACATTTAGGTACTGTAATTATTACGGTCGCAGTCGTAACCCCGGAAAGCCTCTAGCCACGTTGGAGCGCAGACTGTGGGAAGGAGAGTAAGATGGATCGTAACCGGAATTCATCCGGCTTAGGTTCCGGATCCTAATCTCGTAGACGTGTTGGTGGCAAGAGACGGTAAAGGATTCTACCGGGGGAATCCACCAACCCTATTCAAGAAACTCTACGAGCGACACGTCTGAATATGGAGGAGAAAGACCAAGGAGGACAGAGGCAGCGAGGCCTAGAGTCCACCCACGAGAGACCTGAGCCGCCGAGATGGTTTACGGCTCGTCGCAACTTGGTGAAATTTAAGAGCGCATTTAAAACTGGTTTGGCGAGTTGCCCTACGCCTCTCCACCCTCCTTCGAAACTCTTCTCTTGCTCGTACTACATTGCCAGAAAAAGATAGAAGACACCGTGAGGCTCCGACAGGAGTTTATCGCTCCAACATTCTTAGAGAGCTTTGGATGGATTTCCCTCTCGAAGCCACCCTTCGCTTGGACGAAGCTCGAGAGGGCACTATCCGCGCAAGGGAGCCTTCTACGGGCACGAGAAGTTGGGGTTGACGGATCGACGAAGGAATCCTCCCTCGGTCGAAGAGTCATTGCTAGCAGATATACTGGTATCTTCGAAATGCCACGACTGTCGGAGCAACCGAAACATTATATACACGTACATAGGTACTGATAGTTCGTTGCGACATTGACTCGCCTCGCGAAAGCCTCTTTGAACACTAAAGCTACAGATCGATCTTCTCATCTCGCTGGTATTGAGTGAATCAAAGCAAAGGAGTCGAGAATTCCGCCACGTCTATTTGCCTCTGTTTCTCGACCACAAATCTTCGATGCGTCGCAAAAGGTAAATGCCCCCTGTTCGTTGGGATCGAAGGGCGGCTTGAATGCGTGAGCGCGGGAAGGAGAGAACAGGACGGTGAAGACATCGGAGCTTTGAAATTACCCTCCCGACACAGCATATTAAAAATGGTATTTGAAAAAGCAATCTCGACGAGAGATGCGAATCGTTTTAGAGTAGGAGGGAAAGAAGTCGAGAAAAAACAAGGAAGCATCGTAGTGGCAAGGATCACGAAGGTGGGGGGGGGGGGGCTTAAAAAAAGGTCAAGTCCGAGGCGGAATGAACGGCGGCTGGGCGTTGGTGCGGCTTTACCGATCCACTCCGAATAATAATCACCTCTAGGAGACTCAATTTGGTTCCTGCGCCGCCTGCCTGGCATCCCACCCCCTTCTGGAAACTCGGTGCCCTTAGGTCGAACTCCGGCTATGGTAGCCTCTGCACTCCACCCCATACCCTCGTTTAACTATCAACCCTTCTCTCGATTCCGCTCCTCCATTCGCCTCTATAGCAATGCTACCGCGGAGGGGCTCGGCATGGCCTCCGTATCCTCGCGGCTTCTCATCTCTCTCTTACGCTCTATCGTTCTCATTCTCGGCATCGCTCGCTCTCGGCTGCTCGATGCTCTCTCTCTCTTTCTCTCTCCCCCTCTTTTTCTCTCTGCCTCACTCTTGCAGCCCCGCGCAATCGGCCTCCAGCGGGGGCAGCCTCCCACGCTTTCTCATCCCCCAACTGATTGGAGTACCAATCAATGTGGCATTCAGGCGGCCAAGCTGAAACTTTAGGAAATTAACTATTCACTCGCTGGAAATGGTTATTCGGAGGCCCGGAAAGGCGGATGAAGAAGTCCCAAACGGCAAGATTTGAACGGTAGGGAGAAACGATGAGACCGATGTGCTGCTCTAGAAGCGCGAACGGAGCGGTGGGTGGCATCGAAGATAAGATGGTTTAATTTTCAATTACCACCTTTGCATGCTGTAGTGCATCGAGTATGAGAGGGGCAGAGCGAGAGAGAGAGAGAGAGAGAGAGTGAATTGAGCCCATGATGCGCGACGGTCAGGGCAATAGCGAGGAATAGAGAACCATCACGGGAAATTTGCACCGACACCGGCTTATCAAAAACTCTAGAGGGCGTGCTATTTGAGCAGGCGAAAGCTCTTCAGGAAAGCAGGTTAATCTTTTCCGCTGCTCGTCGATCTATTTTCGCCGCGATAATCCCCAGGGGTGCTTAATCCTCTTGGAAAGTAGAACGAAGCTCCAGGCGGGCGGCAAGAGAGAGAGAGAGCAAGGAGGGCTTTTCATTCGCAAGCGCACAATCACCGTTGAGTGTTCTCACGTGGTGGTGGCGTTGAATAGCAGCGAACAATTGTATTTACGATTGTCGCACACAGTCAACGATGGCGAATAAGCAGGGGAGTGAGGAAGGTGCAACGGGGAAAGGGGTAACACCAAGAGCCGGGATGTGTATGCCGGATTTATGCGATGTTTACACTGGCGCAATGCTGCGCTACTAATACGGCTTTCCGAGGAACACTTGCTCGCATGCTCTCGCACCCGTCGACGCCCGAGAAATCCTCCACCGTTGCTCCGGCTGTGTACTCCAGTCCCGCGAGACCGGAGAACCTGGCAATTCCCCCACGTTCGAAAGTGAAACTTTTGTTTGTACGCCGTAGCTACGGCACGGATAATCCCGAATATTACAGTACGAGGCCGTTAAATGGGTGTTCGAGAGGGCTTTGAAAG